>JAANYP010001512.1:0-153340 GCA_020465985.1 Centrapalus pauciflorus
CTTAAGTGCAGGTGAGCCATTCGCCTGTGCCACAACAAAGATTCTGATTCTGAAGTTTTGGATAGTAAACATGTAGACCCCATCGAAGATTCTGCTATGGACATGTCCATCATATATAGATCATTCTTCCTTGGAGCCTTCATCATTATCCACTCTTCAGGAATCTTAAATCCATGCTTTAGCACTAACACTTCCTTCCAAGTAAAATGTACTGAATGTTGTCTACCTTGAGAGACACTAATGATATTGTGATCAAGCTTCTCTACATAGTAGACCTGCTCGAGAGTGATTTTCCCATTAGTGATTGTTCCTAATCCAGTGATATCACCTCCTTTGTTCCCAGCTTATGAAACAAATCCTTTGTACCCGCTTTTGAAGTCTGTCAGTAGACTTCTCTCCCCTGTCATGTGTCGAGAGCAACAACTATCCACAAACCATTTGTTATCTAGACCTGTAGCTGACTCCTGCACATGAAACAAAACGAGTTAGTTATCATGGGGATCCCAAGCCATGACTGACTTGGTAATACCCTTCTCATCCACAAATGTGAATTCTTTCAAATACCCATCTCTCCTTTCAAGTGACTTGGGTTTTTGATCAAGAACAGGTTGTGAACTAGAATGATTAACATCTACTCTTTGTATTTGGATTGGTCTTTGCTATTCAGCCCTAGAATAATTTCTGTTATAGTACATCTCATTGTGTTAATTCTGGGCTCTACCTGGTGTCTGATGTCTATTAGGAGTGTGAGACCTAACAGGGGTGTGACTCCAATTCGGTGTACGATTCCTAAGGATGGGTCGGGGGCCAGACCTCGATTAACTTGGGAATTTATCTGGTGAATTATTCCTATGTCCTTCATTTTGTCTGATAGACATCGGTGTTTGTCTACTCCCTAATGGTGACATCACACTGGAGTTTTTCTCCAAACTTTGAGAACTACTCACACTCGCATCACCAGGCATTGCTTTCAAGGTAGGTTGTTCTTGTTTCCCTTTGTTTGGTGTAGACTCAGTTTTCTTATAGGGACAACCTAAAGCAACATGACCTTCCTCATGACGCTTAAAGCAAGACATCTTATCAATTGACTTCTTATATGCAATCTTCATCTTAGGTGTGTCTCACTAGTATCCTGATTGTTCGTATCAACTGCCTTGCTCATCTCCTCTTGTATCTTATCACTTACAGTTTCAGCTTTATCTAGTTTTGGCATACTACTAGACTCGACAAGCTGTACTGTTTTCTTAACCTGTGGAGTAGATGTTGACACTTTAGCTAGCTCATTAACCATTACTTCCTCTGATTTAACTGATTCCATGGTCTCATCCTGAGGAGTATGTATATAGTTGCTATTGAAGGGTGGAGGCACATCTTGATGACCTAGGCCAGTCGGTTTCTTGGACTGTCTCTAGGAATCTATGATTTGCCTAAAGTCAAGGACGAATTCCTAAACTTTTCAATTTTGTTGTTCGCCTCAGACACCCTAACCTTAGCGTCTGCTAGTTCTTTATCTTTCACAGAGATCTCTTTGGTTAGTGACTCTATATGCTCATAAATCAATTCATTCCTGACACCTTGTTCGCTTAATTTGTCTTTCAGAACTATCATATCTTGAGCATCAGCTTTCAGCTTAGCCTTAAGATCTTCCATAATGTCTAATATGCTAGCATTATCAGATTTTTATGATTGTATTTGAGCAGTCATTGAAGTATGTGTTTCTAGTACTAAATTCAATTTATCATTCAAAGTAGTACATAAAAAACATAAATCATGCAAGGTAGAAAAGTTAAGAGTTACCTTTTTCTTGTCAAATTCGACGTTGGCCATCTGAGCTGCAAACTCCAAAGAGGTCAGCTTCTCAGTGTTTTCCAGTTCCAATGTATCTGAATCGGACTGCTGGGTATCCTCTTCCTTTTCTTCTTCTGCTCTTGTATCCGTTTCTGTCACTTCAGCCATGAAAGCACTAGTGTTCACCTCAGGATGTGTATTCTAATCATATGTACCATCTAACTGTTTGTTAGACGACACGTTAGTGAGTAAACCAGCCACTGAACCTTGGTTCCCTGAACCCTGATTACCTGACCCGGATAAATTCTGACGTCCTGAGTTCTAATAGTTATCCATCTTGGGTCTTTGACACTCTCTTGCAAAGTGTCCTAACCCCTGACAATTGTAACACCTGACCTTTGATTTATCGAATCCTACATTGTTCACATAGAGGTTTATGCCCGTTCTCTTCATAAACCTCTTGACTCTATGTGTGACCATGGCCAGTTGCCATTGTAGGTCCATCTGCTCTAGATCATCGAGATCAACTTGATCGTAGTCTTCTTCCCAAAGTGATCGATCGTTGATCATCACTTGAATACAATTCCCATAAGCTGCTACAAACGATACCAGAAGCTTGAGTTGCTCCTCTACAGTCTTAGCACTCATTGGCATTTTTGTGTACCCATGAGATGATGATCTTGAATCATAGTTCTGTGGTTGTTCATCTAATTTTAAAAAAACTAGAAAAGCCCTACCATTAGATTCTTCTGCTTCTCCTGGTATGCCCTCTTGTTCTCCATAATAGAACGTTGTAGCTCCAGACCTAGGTACACTAGAAGTTGATGGCTTAGACTTACCGAAGTACATCTCATGATCTTGTACCTGATCATATTCCATCTCCTTCTTCTGTAACTTGAAGTTATGAGCTCGTAGCATCCCGGTAACTTCCTCAAGAGAAAGAGTATCTAACTTCTCTTGATCATGCTTCAACAAAGTAGTGTACATTTCCCACTTTGACGGTAAAGCATCCAAAGTTTATCAACTTTCTCAGATTCTTGATGATCAACTCTGTGATTATCCAGTGTAGTCAATAGATGATAAAATCGTGTGATTACTTCATCTAAACTCTCATTCTTCAAACTCTTGAAGATTGCAAATTGTTGTTTCAGCAAGTCAGTTCTCCCCTTCCTTAGCGAAAGCATGCATGGTGGGCCCATGGCCCACAGGTTACAGGACCAAAACTTGTCTCTGATACCAGTTGTAAGCTCCACCCCTATCGGATCTATCAAGGCGTGATGACGTCAAACGAGTGCGGAATCCTCGTTTAACATTGACAGATCGATCACAAATACACACGCGAAACACGGAGCCAAACATGATGCTAGCCTAACGAATACCGACCCCACAAGATGTACTGCTCCTCTTGATCGCGCTATTGCTCAGTAAAATCGTCTGGAATGTATTTCTAAAAGTTCTAATGAATTGTTGCAAATAAGTTCATGATATAACCATTAAGTTCGTGCATGGCCCAAGCCCACAAACTTATAAGTTCAAGCCCATGTAGATACTAGATAAGTTCGTTTGAACTTATCAGGGCTAAGTTCGTACGAACTTATCAGCCATAAGTTCGTACGAACTTATCTGCCATAAGTTCATGCCTCATGAACTTATCCTCATAAGTTCATGCCTCATGAACTTATCCTTATAAGTTCATATCTCATGAACTTATCTAGCAATGATGAACTTATTATCAAAACATGAACACAATACACAATCATGAACTTAAGACATTAACATGAACATATAATCATGATTTGTATTAATAAGGCCCTATCAATTACAAATGACTATTGATTACAAAACTAAACTGCTATCGTCACACAGGGTGTCCTAACATTCTTCAACATGATCTTTTATAAAATGGTACCGAATATCAATGTGTTTAGCACGAGAGTGTTGTACAGGGTTACCAGTAATGGCTACTATGCTCATGGAGTCGCAATAGATAGGAATCGGACTTAGTCTAAAGCCATAGTGTCGGAGTTGAGTGCACATCCACAGCAGTTGTGAGCAGCAGTGACGTATTATGCTTCAGCGGTGGACAGAGAAACACTATATTGTCTCTTTGATGCCCAACTTACCAGTTTGTCTCCGAGGAACTGGATGTGACCCGATGTACACTTTCTATCATGTTTGCAACCTGCATGATCTACGTCTAAGTAGGCAGTTAAATCGAAACTGGTTCCTTTCGTATACCAGAGAACAAGGTCAGGCCTGCCTTTTAGATAACGAAAAATTCGTTTCACGGCAGCCAAATGTGACTCTTTAGGATCAGCTTGAAATCGAGCACAAAGACATGTAGCAAACATGATATCCGGTCTATTGGCAGTTAAACACAGTAAGGAACCAATCATTCCTCGATAAGCCATGATGTTAGTGGATTTACCCATTGGATCGGCATCAGGCTTTGAGGAAATGGGCATGGGAGTTTTCATAGATGTACAGATTTACATCTTAAATCTCTTTAGAATATCATGGATGTACTTTGACTGGTTTATGAGAATCTACTCAGGAAGTTGTTTGACTTGTAATCCGAGGATAAAGTTCATTTCCCCCGTCATACTCATCTCGAACCTCGATTCCATTAATTTTGAATATTCTTCACATGGTGAAGGTTTTGTAGAACCGAATATAATGTCATCTACGTAAATTTGAACGAGTAAGATATCATTACCTTTATGTCTTATGAACAAGGATGTGTCACCGTACCTTTGGAGAAACCGGAATCAAGCAGGAATTCAGTTAAGCTGTCGTACCATGCCCGAGGTGTTTGTTTCAAACCATATAGAGCTTTTTCGAGAGCATAGACGTATGACGGCCTAGACTCATCGACAAAACCTTCAGGTTGAGAAACATACACCTCCTCCTTCAGAATTCTGTTGAGAAACGTCGTCTTCACGTCCATCTGATAGACAGTGAAGTCTTTGTGTGCCGCTTACGTCAGGAAGATGTGAATTACTTCAAGTCTGGCCACTGGAGATAACGTTTCATCATAGTCAATTCCTTCTTGTTGTCAATAACCTTTAGCCACGAGTCTGGCATTGTTGCGGATGACAATCCCATTCTCATCTCGTTTATTCTTGAAGATCCACTTGGCGCCAATGATAGACCGATCCGTTGGTCGAGGGACTAACCTATAGACGCGTAGACGTTCGAACTGATGTAGCTTATCATGCATGGCGTTCACCCAGTCTGGATCTCGTAAAGCCTCGATTATTGTTGTAGGTTCGACCTTGCTCAGGAATGCAGCAAACATGCACTCTGCATTGGTAGCTCTTCTGGTTCGAACTGGAGCGGACTTATCCCGAATGATTAGAGATTCAGGATGGGATAAGGTCCATTTGCGTAGAAGAGGTACGAGATCATCTGCGAATTGGGGTGAGTCAGAAGGTTTCTGTGCTGTCCAAAAAAGTAAACCTCTATGACTACCCTTCTATCTACCATTACAGACTCCGTGTCTGCACAGCTTAAAGGTTTTCTTGATTCGTTCAAGACTTCCTTTCCAGCCCCTGCTCCCCAGCCTGATTATTCCTCACAGATGTTTGCAGTCACTGCACAGCTGTAACAGCTCTCATCCTCCCTTTCAATAATTATAGCTCACCAATAGGACTCTTTGTCCAATCTGACAGCTGTTTCACAAGAATTGTAAGGTATTGCTGAATCCTGCTCTACCATACTGCCCTCCACACTAGCCTCTCTAAATACCTTAGTGGTATCCCTGTCAAACTCTATGGCAGCAAGCTTTGATGACATGCATGAGTCTCTTGACATAACTCTTGCACAGCTTCAAGGTTGGGTGTTCAATGACACTGACAGGGCTTCTATTTCCTAGCTATCCACCTTTGCCAATTCCCATTCTTCTTCCCTTGAAACCTGTGTTACCCAGTTAGCAGAGGTCAAGGACAACCTGACTTTCTTAATGCATAGCCTTGTTGGTTCAAGACCTGTTACCAAACCTGCTGCAGCCAAGCCTGTTGGATTTGTTCTTTCAGGCAGGCTGATGTTGAAGCCTCTGTGCCATCTCTTTCAAAGGGAGAGAAATCTGCCTCGAAGACAAAGTCTAATGGGAGAAATCTTCATCTCCGTCTAAGGAGGAATCAGCTTCAGTTGGCCAAGCAGCAGGTCACTTACAAACAGGTGATATTGCAGGTACTTCCACAGTCTCTAAAATAGTTGCTGAGCCTACTCAGGCTAGATCTCCAAGCTCTGCACCATCTAAGGGGGAGGAATCTATTCTTGGGGACAGGCCAAGCAAAAGGAGACAATTAATCTTGGAAGAAACTGAAGAAGAAGAAGAGGAAACTGAAACAGCTCTGATCAGAGGAACAAAAGGCAAAGGGAAGGCTACTGTAGACACTGATACTCAGAAGGCCCTTCAACTTAAATATGACAAGGCTCAAGCCAAAGACATGGGTCTTACACTGGATACTTATTATCAGTGGAAACAAGAGCAGGTTGAGATCTTCGAAAGACAAAAGAAGGAGGCAGCCTCTGCCAAAGCTGCTAAAGCCTTTGCAGCCAAGGAGGCAAGAAAAATCTAAATGCCCTCCTTGGATGTACAAAGGAAGATGATGGAAGCTGCTAATGAGTCAGTAACTGGTAAAAAGGGTGAAAAAGAGCAGGGCTCAAAGGTCTTAGTGACCAAGACAAAGCCTGTATACACATCAGCAAATGCCCAATTCTACTTTGACAATATGGAAAGAAAGAAATTCTTTGATGTAGCAGACAGAAGACTTTCCAAAGAAACAATTGTCAAAGTTGTTCCTATCTCATGAAAAGGTAAACAGTGGAGGCTTCAAATCACAAGGCTCGGTGCTGATGAACCTGAATTGGAAGCTTATGAATCCATTGATGTTGCCAGCATGGGATACAGAGAATGGGTTGAACTTGTTGTTGCCCTGAGTGATCAAAATCTGAAACTGCCAAGACTGCCAGGACATATGTTAAGAAGCTGATGGAGAAGGTAAGAGATCTAGGCTTGATCTCAGAAGAAATGATCAAAGGTACCTCACAAGTGGAACCTTAGATCAAGCCTAGAAGAGAAAAGAAGGATACAGAGCTTGAGGAGCTAATCATGATGATTGAGTAAGGGATGTACGCTGTTGAGATCAAAGGAGTTGATCATAGCCTGCCCAAAGGTGTTGAACCTGAAGAGGGAAAATTTATTGAAGAGCCTGAAGTAGGAGTATTCATTGTGGATTCTCTAACTAAAAGAATGTGTTTCCAGAGAGCTTCAGATCTTCATAAGGCTGGTCTTAAGCAAATCATTGCCTTCAGACTCTCAAATGCCTTTGAACAGCATGCAAGATGGAGAGTCATAATTTGGGAACAACTTAAGGTCTTCTACAGAAGAGGAGAAGTTGAGAGTCCAGATTTCATGTTCCTCAGAAGTGAGTTAGAAGATACTGATGCCAGTCTAGAATGGGCTCAAAAGAAGGCTGGACAACAACAACAACTTCAAGGTCCATTTACTGGTGATTAGTAGATGAAGAATGGAGGTTGTCCATCAGTTGGACATGCTTACCATTATTTGCTCCCAACTTCAACAGTCCAAATGTGTTGAATTTTCTTGTACATAAGTTGTACTTAATTACATTAGTTGTAATCTATTTCAGTACATTAGTTGTACTTGTACAAATATATGTTGTTTAAATCAATATGTATAAATTGATCTTTTACTTTACTTCATGTTGTATTGTCATCTCAGCAATTGTAATGTAAAAATATATAGTGATCATTGATAGAATCAGCTTAGGCTGAATATTGCAAATACGGGGAGATTGTTAGGTACCAAAAGGCCTCAATCAAACCTGTTCTATATCATAGGGGGAGATTTTTTATCAAACCTGTTTGACACACTTAATGGTATAATTTAAGGCTTTTTAATGCCTTATTAAAACCTGATAAGTGATTTGCAATATAAGCCCAAAGCTGCTCACACTGTTACATTCGTTGTAACCTGGCAGATTGCCTAACCTGTCCTAAACTGTTGGACAGGTTTGGCATAAACTGTCTATATGTTGTTCATATCTGTTGAACAGCTTAGACCCAAGTGAAGTGTCCTATTCTTTGTGAACTGAACCTGTTCTTTGTGAACAGGTTATACACTTTATGGAATTTGTTTCCATGTCATCATGTGAAGTCTTGGACGTTAAGATCAGTTTACAAGTCGAAAACAAAGTGGAAAATCAGAAACTGCTTTCACTGCCTAAGCTATTCTAATACATGAATACAAAGAGGATATTTGAAATGGGTGACAGACCATTTCTTATATCAAAATAGCTATACATGAAGAGGAAAGGATTAAAGTTGACATTCCTCTTTAAGGTAAAGCAGCATGCAACAGAGATAAAAAGGAAAAGACAAAGATTCTACTACATAGGGACAAATTCTGTTTTGTCAGAATGTGCAAAAAATCAGTCTTGTCTTTTTGTAAAGGCTTTCCACTATCTTTGCAACCAATGAGGAAGTTTCACTGGCATTCTCTGAGTGAGTATAAAAGGAAGCTTCTAAAGAATGAGAGATAACTAAAAGAGAAATCCACAAGTCCAGAACGTGCAAAAAGAATTGTGTTTTCATGCATGCAAGTTCTGTTGTTCAACTTAGAAAAGAATAGTTATAGTGTGTCCAAGATGTTCTTATTCAAAGCTGTTCATCTGTGTCTTGTAAAATAGTGAGTGCATCTTAGTGAGTGAATTTATTGTAAGATTCTTAGATTAGTTGTTCATCTATTGTTTCTGTCATCTCTGTTTGAACCATTCCGCAGTTCAAACCTGTTTGTAATTAACACTTGTTAATATATATATATATATATATATATATACACACACACACACACACACATATACAAATATTGAGAAAGTGTGTTGAAAATTTAAATAGTTGTATTCACCCCCCCCCCCTGTACAGCTTACAACAAGATACATGGGAAACCTTTCTAAGCACTCGGCATTCATCGTCACATTGGAGAGATCCTCAAGCTTCTTTTTGTTTTGAGGAGATCTTTGAGGAACTTTGCGTACTTAGGCATCTGTGACAAAGCTTCAATATAAGGTAAGTTAATATGTAACTGCTTAAAGAGATCAAGAAACTTACCATCTTGCTCCTCCATTTTCTCTTTCTTCAGACGATTTGGGTATGGAAGATTCGGTTGGTACGACTTGACTTGCGGTTTAACTGGAGGTGGTATATCTACGGTTCTTGGTTGGCTTATAGGTTGCACCTCACCTATTTTTGCCTTCGTCTCATTCTCTATGCTTAAAGAAGGTTCCTTACCTTTTGACTTTGGCTCTACGACCTTGCCACTCCTTATGGTTACAGCCTTTGCATGTTCTTTCAGGTTAGTCTCTGTATTACTCAGGAAACCACCTTGTTGTCTCTCTTGCAAAAAATTTTCCATCTGCCCCATCTGACTTTCTAGGTTATGAATTGAAGACTGTTGATTCCTTAACAAAAAGTCAGTTTGCTCATTCCTTGCCTCTTGTCCCGTTACATACTTGGTCATTAATCCCTCAAAACTCGGCTTCTTTTCTGCTTGGGGCTGAATTGGTTGTTGAGGAAGAAATTGAAATTGGGGATGCATTTGTTGCTGAAATCATGTCTGGAATGGAGGGAGTTGCTTAACCTAATAAAACCCCGATGGATTCTGACCAGAACTTATTTGCTTGTAACTAAAACTAGGGTGCTTTTTCTAGTTCTCGTTATAGGTGTTACCATATGGATTATTCTGTGGTCGGAAATAGTATTTCCCCAATGATGGATCATCTAAGTAATCCCCTGAAGACAAACAAACTTGCTCTTGATCTCACACATCAGTGGACACTCTTCACCCGTATGTGGTCCCCCACAGATTTCACAACACTGTTGAACATAATGCACTGGATTTTGCAATTGAGCTATTTGTTTTCTCATTTGAGCGACTTGAGCTGTTAGTGTCTCTAAAGCATCTGGTTGAAGTGAAGTACTAGGTGTCGACCTTCGACAAGACGATTTCCCTCGATAGTAATTTTGGGACAAAGTATCGATCAACTTATACCCCTCCTCAGGTGTTTTATCGAGCAGAGATCCTTGTGAAGCAATGTCAATAGAATCCTGAGAGGATGATGAAAGTCCATTATAAAAAGTGTCAACTTGGACGTATGTATCCAACCCATGATTTGGGCATCTTTGCAAAAGACCTTTGTATCTCTATGCCAAGCTTCATATAAGGACTCATCAGAGATTTGCATGAAATTGAGAACATCACTTCGTGTCTTTGTCGTTTTCGAAGGAGGAAAGAAATGCATAAGAAATTGTTCTACCATCTGATCCCAAGTGGTGATAGACTGAGGTTTGAAAGTTTTTATCCAATCCTTTTACGGCCCCACGAAATGTGTTAACCGGAATAATCGAAGATAAAGGGCTTCTGTTGGCATCTCTCTTATCTTCATCATCTCAACAATCTCTAGAAAACTATTATTGTGTACATTCGGTCTTCATCGTCTAACCCATCAAACTCACACATTTGGTTTAGATACTGCAAGTAGTTAGACTAAATCTCATATTTCACTGCCTGAACAAGTGGGCGAACAATAGCAGATCCAGAGCCAGTAGTAGCAGGTCTTGCCCTCTTTCTCATAGTTCGATTGTCTGCCATTTCTATAATGCCCTCAGTATCCGTCTGAAATCCTATATTCTCTTGAAAGATTTCTTCTACACCCTTAGTATCTGTCTGAGTAGCTTTCTCTGCTTTCTTGTTGTTTAACCTTTGTCGAAATATTTGTTCAGGATCAGATAAAGGCTCGACAAGATCTGATAAAGATTCACCAGTCATAAACTGCACACACACAAACCGGTAAAAAGTAACACAAACAAAGAAAAGTGAGAAACTATAAAGAATTTTTTTTAAGGATATGGTGAAAGAAACAAAAATAAAAATAAAATAAAATAAGATTAAAACAAACAAAAGTAAATGCTAAATTTAACTTTCAAAGAAAAGGTCGAATAGCATGGAAACTTAAACCGTTTTCAGAATCACAGTTAACCCGGCAACGGCGCCAAAAACTTGATGTCTTAAAAAGTCACCGGGTTTTAAAAGAGATTATATACTAGAGTTAGGTACTAAAAGACGAAAAGGCAAGTGTACCTATCGTTTAATAGTATAGCTAAAGTAAGAGCTGAATATCGATCTCGAGGAATAATGTAACTAATTCTGATAGTTAGCTCTTGATTTTATCTATCCGTTAGAAAATTGTTTTGATTAAATGAATTAAACTAAATAAGCTTTATACAGAGAAATGGAGTAGAAAACACTATGAGGCAATTCAACGAATAAAGATGGCACGAATTGTATCAATAGGAAAAGACATTCACTTAGACTTGAATCCTTCTAGATTTATTCTGAGATAATTGAATGTGATTTGCGATTATGTCGAGTCAAGATTCAAATAACTAGAATGAGTTTCCTGGTCAGGTTACTCAACCTATGTAAATTGGAAAACTAATTTTTAAATTCTTCAATATTAATCACCGCAAAACATGCATTAAGCACGATTCATTACCTATTATCTAATTCGTTCAAGTAATGACACTCCAGTGGTCATGGAATATCACGACAATTACCCTGAGTGTTCACTTAAAAGCAATTGCAATATTGATTAATTTAAAGTCAAACCCAACTTGATTTTGAATGCTAGGTCTAGCAATACGCCGAATCTAGCAACCAATGTCAAAAACGAATAAACAAACTAACACACTGATGTCAACAAGCATGCCAATCTATCCATAAATCAATTTAAATTTGAAAATTAAGAACTTGTTTATCACAATAGTTGAATGAAACTAAATAATAGCTAACTTCAATTGAACCGACAAATCAACAAACACCTAACTAACCCAAAAATCTAGAATTCATCTCGTCCAAGTAAACGTAAAATAACTACTCCATGATTCGAATGTGTACAATCATATCAAATTGTAAAACACATAAAACCATAGTTGAATCGCAATGAAAAGCAAATAGAAAATCAAACCCAATGACTGTCTGTGATGTTCAATCATTCACTTGACTCTCAATCTTGAAAAACAAATAAAACTCGTGTTGTTCTTCTTTAAAAATCACTTATTGATGTCTTCTCCGTCTAGCCGTCGTGTCCTCTCTTTTGCCGCTAGGGTTTTTCTTTTTCTCCTTTAGAAACTCTCCTTGTTTCCTCATCTGCGTGCGGCTCATTTTTGCGATCCATGGACATGGATTGTCTTGCAGGCCCAGACACTTTCTCTTTTAATTACATGGCCATGGAATTATTAAAATCCATCGTGACACTGCAGCGAGTGTTTTTTTTCAAAACCATGGCCTTCTCTTCCTCATCTACATGACCATGGAAATCTTTAATACTAAATATGCACTTTGCACCTCTTTTCTTTCCTCTATTCAAAAGTATCCGCTAGAAACCTTCAAAAGACAAAATTAATTTAATTCAGCATCAAATTCGAAAGTTTGGATCAAAATACACTTAAATGAGGAAAAATATGCCATATATATATATATATATATATATATATATATATATATATATATATATATATATATATATATATATATATATATATATATATATAAGATCGACCACATCACTAGACGTCGTGTATTTCAGGCTACTGCTGAGGAGGCAAGGGAGTCCCCCAATGTTGTAACTATCACATTCATCCTTAACGGACTACGTGCCTTCGTTTTATTTGTTTCTGGACCTGATCGTTCATATGTGTCTACATCCTTTTGTGGTTACTTTACTATGCCATCATCTGATCGAGTAGTCTACTCCTGTGATTGTTGAGAGGGTTGATGGGAGTACAATATTAGTTAGTAGGCTTTATAGAGATTGTGTATTAGATATTGATAGCCACCGATGCACTATAGACTTGATACCTATGGAGATTAGTAGTTTTGATGCGATTGTAGGCATGGATTGGTTGACAGATCGCCAGGAAGACATCTTCTATTTTAAGAAGATGATTAGGATTCTATTTTCTGAGAATGATTTAGTGATGGTGTATGAAGATAGGCCTAAGGGAGAGATGAGCATCGTGTCGATGGCACAGACACAGAGGTATGTGGCTAAGGGGTGTGCCACCTACCTATCCTATATGGTGGACACAAAAAGGAAGCGGGAGATCAACGATTTGCTAGTGGTTAGAGATTTCCTGTTGTGTTCCCCGATGAGTTAATGGGGGTACCGCCGGACCGCCATGTCAAGTTTAAGATCGACCTAGTTCCGGGGGCAGTGCCTATTGCCCACATGCTTTATCGATTGGCGCCTGCGGAGATGCGTGAGATGATGATGCAGCTATAGGATCTATTAGATCACAGGATTATTCGTCTTAGTTATCCCCCGTGAGGAGCCCCAATGTTATTCGAGAAGAAGGACTAAACGATGCGTTTGTGCATTGATTATAGAGAGCTTAATAGAGTGACAGTGAAGAACTGTTATCCTTTACCTTAAATTGATGACTTGTTTGATTAGCTACAAAGGGCGAACTACTTTCCTAAAATTGACATGCATTCGGGGTATCACCAGTTACGAGCTTGAGATCAGGATGTGCCGAAGACGACATTCAGGATCCGTTGCGGCCATTATGAGTTATTAGTCATGTCATTTAGGTTGACTAACGCCCCAGAAGAATTTATGGACCTGATAAATAGGGTCCGCCGGCCGATGCTTGATTGATTTGTGATTGTGTTTATTGATGACATCCTGATTTACTAAGGAGTGTTGATGAGCAGAACCACCATCTGAGAGAGGTTTTGAGTTTACTACAGCGAGAGAGGCTATATGCCAAGTTTTTGAAGTGCGAGTGAGTAAAGGTGGATCCCACTAAGATCAAGGCTATTATGAGTTGGGGACATCTCACGTCTGTATCAGAGGTCTGCAGCTTCTTGGGTTTGGTGGGGTATTATCAGCGGTTTATAGATAATTTTCATGGATTGCAACATTTTTGACGAAGTTGACCCGTCAGTCGATACCGTTTGTATTGACAGATGAGCAGGAGAGAGTCTTCTTCGAACTGAAAAGTCAACTCTGTCGAGCCCCGATTCTCATGTTACCAGTGGGATCGTAGGATTTTGCAATATATTGAAACACCTCCTTCACCGAGTTAAGATGTGTTTTGATGCAGAGGGTCAAGGCGATTGCGTATGCCTTTAGATAGTTACAGAGCTACGAGCTGAGTCGTCCATTACACATTCTACAGCTTGATGCCATTGTCTTCGCCTTGAAGATATGACGACATTATCTTTATCGGACACAGTTTACAGTGTATAGTGACCATAAGAGTCTGCAGCAGGTAGAAGGAGTTGAACATGACGCAGAGGCGTAGTATGGAGCTCCAGAGGGACTATGACTGCCATATTCGGTACCACCTAAGGAAAGCTAACGTGGTGTCTGACGCGTTGAGTAGAAAGTCCTATGAGCAGACGATCATATCTTGAGCTTCCAGATTACAGGTCACTTCACCACTGATCGACAGTTTGTGTCTAGCTCAGCAGGAGGGGTTAAGAGAGGGAAATGTACAAAGAGAGAGGTTGGCACGACAGCTACAGTTGCTGTGTCGGGATGACAGGCGATTGATGACCCTCCATGATAGTGTATGGGTCCCCAGAGTAGGGAACCTCTGTCAGCTTATTCTAGACGATTTTCATAAGTCCAGATTATCAATATACATGGGCAACAAGAAGATGTATTGAAATTCTACGGAAATATGTAGAGATGTGTATGATGTATCTGAATTTTAAGAATGAGTATCAGAAGCCACATGGCATACTTCAGCCGCTAGAGATTCTAGAGTGGAAGTGATATGATATCAAAATGGACTTCATTTTGAGACTTCCACGGGTCGTACGTGGAAAGAATATGAAATGGGTCATTGCTGATAGACTCACAAAGAGTGCTTACTTCTTAGCCGTTCGCGGGACCATATCGATGGATCAGTTGGCGCGACTCTACATCAGTGAGATTGTGGTAACGCACGGAGTTCCAAGATCGATTACGTCTAACAGAGATTGGCGATTTGTGTCGCGTTCTTGGCAGAGTTTTCAGCGAGAGTTAGGCACCCGAGTCCAGCTTAGTACAACTTATCATCCTTAGACAGGGAGAGCGGACTAACTATACTTTAGAGGATATGCTTAGAGCTTGTGTTATTAACTATAGAGGTAGATAGGATATGCATTTACCACTTGTTGAGTTTGTATACAATAAAAGCAACCACACGTCTATCGGCATGCCTTCGTTTAAGGCTCTCTATGGGCAGAAATGCTTGACTCCAGTGTGTTGGGGTGAGGCTGGAGAACATCGTATCGGCGGGCCAGAGATTCTAAAGGAGACTACTGATAAGGTCATCATGATTCAGGAGCGGATTAGGATAACTCAAAGTCGACTAAAGAACTATGTTGATTGTCGTATGTCAAAGTTAGAGTTCCAGGTGAAAGACTTAGTGATGTTGAAGGTCTCGCCCTGGAAGGGGGTGATACGTTTTCGGAGACGAGGTAAGCTAGGTTCGTGTTATATTGGGTTGTTTGAGGTTATTGGGAAAATTGGAGATCAGGCTTATCACCTGAATTTACCTCTAGAGTTAACTGGAGTTCATAACGCGTTCCACATCATGCATCTTTGTAAATGTCTGGCTATAAATGATCAGAGAGTGCCCCTATCAGAGATCAAGGTCGACGATAGACTTCGATATGCGATGCAGCCTTAGGCAGTGACAGACAGAAAGGTGAAGAATCTACACAACAAGGAGGTAGCATTGGTATTAGTGCATTGGAAGCATCATAAGGGTACTAGCGCCATGTGGAAGCAAATTCAGATATGTGTAGCCGTTATCCCCATTTGTTTGCATAGAGCTAGATTCTAAGGATAGAATCTTCATAAGGGGGAAGACTTGTAACGCCCCAATTTTGAATAAGATACGTGAAATTATTCGATTGGGTTATTTAAATAATTATGTTGAGTTAGACTAATTAAACGAGAAAACGTGGAACCGACAAGTGAATAGATTTTGAATTTTACCAGGTTATGAGATTAAGTTTCATAAAAGATTACAGTCTTGTTAGGTGTTGATTAATTTGAAGCTCGGTGATATAAACTTGTGAATTGTGATAATGAGATCAGGAATTGGGTATCGAACCGACTTCGAATGGGAAACATATAAATTGGTATCCTATGTACTTGATTGCTTCATAATTCCTTATCCAAAACAGAAACTAAGGTGTTGTGTGTGCATGTGATTTTCTCTAACAGCAGCAACAACAATAATTGAGGATTGTTACTCTTGAAATCATCATCTTCTTCTTCATCAACGTTAGCAACTTGTTCAACAAATAGTAAGTTTTGAGCTCCAATTCATGGGTTATATTTAATAATTGTTATTAGATGATTGAATTGGGTTTGTATATGTTATTATACGAATTTGGAGTCAACTAAATGACTAAATCGATCTGCAAATCGAGTTAGGGAAATGGTCACCTGGTTTGAGCTGAAACAGAGCAGCTACTGATGTTGTTCATCTGTGAGCACGGCCGTGATCCCCTGATCGCAGGGCGCGGTGGGTCGCCGGCGGTTGAGGCCGAGCTCGACGACAAGATGAACTCGGCCGCGATGGGACCTTGACCAAGCTCAGACGAGTGCGACCACGACCCCCTTGGGTGTTCGGGTATTAGGGTTTATAAGGAATACTAAGGAATTGTGTAATGAGATTGTTTATCCGTGTTTGTGATATTGGGTTATTAACTTCTGTTTCCAGTGTCTTGTGTTGATAGGTTCAGGTTACGGGCAGGGAACCGAGACTTACAGAGTGATATTTCTGAGTCAGGTGACTTTGCTAGCTTTTCTAAGATACCTGTACATTTATTTATTATATACTTGTATGATCTTTTGCTGAGCTTTCCTTACTAGAATATTACAAGTTTTATTATGAGTTTTAATATCACGCATGTATTAGTGAGTTCTAATTGAGAACTGTGTTTTATCATATGAGGTTTGAGACATACGAGGAACCGAGATATCGTGATAAACACGTACGATTGGGCATGGGTTGGGTCGCTTCTGATTCCTTTTTAAGTTCCTAATGACTGCTTTTTACGGTCCAACAATTTGGATACGTGGATTACTCACCAGGATGAGTACCTATTACGAGCTATATGTGGGATCTCATACACTGTTCAGTAAAGAACGTTGATCAAATTTTTTCATAATCGTACTATTAACCCTTGCATTCTCACCAGCGTTCGCTGACTCGTTGTGTTTAGTGTGTGTATCTCAGGTGATCAGAGTACTAGTAGGCCTGTTGGACCGAAGTAGGGTAACCGTCAGCTCTTGAGGAGTTATTAGCTACCTTCCTAGAGGTAGTTATGATTTTGTAGATTATATACACTTCAGATATTGTGTAAAATAAACAGAGATTACTAGGACTTATTATGTAAATTAAAATTTTAAGTTCCCGAGGTTTTCCGCGTGTTTACATTGTCCATGGTTAGGGATTATATATTATATTTATCTTGACATGTCATTTACGTGACATTGTGGAGTAGATCGAAGGTGTTACGACATAGGGCCACCACGCCTACACATTAACATTAAGTGGTTACTATTGGCACCTCCTCTAGACTCATCACATCACTGCCTTTTTAAATGTTTTATTATTAAAATTATAGAAAATCTCAAGTCAAGAAGGGGTGTGAGATGTCACTTCGTAAGTTCATAAGGAAGGGTGTGCATAGTTACACTCATTCATTAATCATTTTTATATGAGATAAGAAATTTCCATCAAATGAAAATAATGGTTTACATGAAAACAAAATTAATGTACATCTTGATAAATTATATTTGCAATACTTGAAATTATTCACACCTATATCATGGTTCACATGAAGACAAAATTGACAGTTATTGGTAAGGGTATTCACGGTTAAGGTTGGTTCAATAAGTCATATAAAGTTTACCCTTAGCTATACACTTGTAACATGTGACCAATATAAATAACAAACAATCGATCTCTTTTTCTATCGATAATCCTTCAAATAAAAACAATATTTTACGTGAAACAAGAATAAAAATTACAATACATATTCAAAAAGGCATATGATCAAAAATAGTAACAACTTTTGTCAATTTTATCATTAATGGTAACATTATTTTTTTTTATCATTAATAACATTGACTTTTATATTTTTATCAGTTATAGTAACAACTTTTTATTTTTATATCAATAATAGTAATTGGTGATCTATAAACCTGTTTAGCAGGTCATCAACAACTTTTCAGTTTTCAAAAATAGTAATATTTTTTCATATATTTATCAATAATAGAATATGTTAAATTAAAACCCAATTTGTTTAAGTTTTCTTAGATTTCATAAATACCAAAATAAACTTAATTTATGTTTCAAATTTTGTTATGAAATTTTATAATCAAACTTTAGTTTTTATTATTTATTTATATTATTACGATTTTTAGGAACTAATTTTTTTAATTTCATTAAATTTATTTATTTATAATTTTTATTTTTTCGTAACCTTATAAATTTTATAATATATTCTGAATATTCGGTTAGATATTTATTCACAATTATGAATAATATGACCGAAAAATACTACGAATCATTTCAATTTTTACTTTCTCCAAACGAAAAAACTACGAACCATCTTTTTCTTAGTTAATCTGAACAAAATAATACAAATCGTTTCAGGTTTTAATTTTTCCAATCTAAATGGGTCATAGTTTTTCTATTTTAAAAACCAAAAATCAAAATGAGTCTCAGTATTTTTCATTTAGAAAAACTATAAAAACAATTATTCATAATTTTCCATTTTTAGAAGAACTAACAAATGAATGGGTCGCAATACTTTTAATTTGGAATTAAAAATTACAAATTGTTCAGCTTTTTACCATTCATGTTTTAGATTTTTTTTACAAAAAACTGTGAACCATTCTGAATTTTTTTTTCTTACAAAATAATTGCAACCCATTTATTTTTGTGTTTTTATCAGCGAAAACACTATGAATTAATACAGTTTATAGTTTTTCCGAATTAAAATATTGCAACCAGTTTTTATTTTTAGTTATTCACATAAAAAAAATACCCATTTAGATTGAATAATTAAAAACCAGAATGATTCATATTTTTTTGTTTGGAAAAGCTAAAAAATAGTATGGTTCGTGTTTTTTGTTTGGAATTAAAAAACTACAAATTATTCAATTTTTTAATCTTTCCAAATGAAAAGTATTACGATCCATTCAAGTCTTTAGGTTTATTAGATGACAAAAACTATGACTAATTCAATTTTTATATTTTTAAATAAAAGAATTATGAATAACTCTGGTTTTGAATTTTTGCTAACGAAAAATTGCTACCCTTTCAGTTTTTTAGTTTTTAACAACAAAAGAAACTATGAATAATTGCGATTCATAGTGTTTCTAAATGAAAAATATTGCAACCCATTTTGATTTTTAGTTTTTATACAAAAAACTACAATCCATTTAGATTGAAAAAACTAAAAAAATCAAAAATGGATCATATTATTTTGTTTGAAAAAACTAAAAAGAGAATGGTTCATAGTTTTTTACTATGGAAAAGTGAAAATTCAAATGATTCATAATATTTTTTTCGTTCATATTATATATAATCATGAATAAATAATCTAATATTATCTAAGTGTAAACAAATATTCAGAAGATATATTAAAAATTTATAGGGTTATGAAAAAAGAAAAATTATAATTAAATAAATTTAATGAAATTAAAAACATAGTCTAGTTATAATGTAATTAAATATACTTTAAATAAATAAATAATAAAAGAAATTAAAAACTAAAATTTTATTATAAAATTTTCACAAAAAAAGTTGGGTTTAATTTTATATTCTACTGTTATTGATAAAAAGATGAAAATATATTACTATTTTTTATAACTAAAAAGTTGTTGGGCACCTGGTAAACAGGTTTGCAGGTCAACAATTACTATTATTGATTAAAAAAATAAATAGTTGTTACTATAAACGATAAAAATATAAAAGTCATTGTTATTAATGATAAAAAATAGATATTGTTACTATTAACGATAAAATAACAAAAGTTATTACTATTTTTGGTCATGTGCCCTATTCAAAAATTATATATGCAACACATGAAATTATACTTTATAATTTTTATAATTTAAGAACCACCGCATAAATGGCCCACATATTATTGCTTTTTAGGTGCAGAAAGAAAAGACTATTCACACCTAAATCATGTTTCACATATAGACAAAACTGATGGTTATCAATAGTGACATTCACGATTAGGATCAATTCGACTAGCCATAAGCATTTTAACCATGGTTATTGGACTTCTAATATTCCAGTCCTATAAATATTTTAGCAGTCCATCTCTTTTCCTGTCAATGTACTATCAATCTTTCTCTCTCAACTCTCTTTGTTCCTCTTGTTTATACTATCAAGTTCAAATTCTTAGCTACAAATGAGGCTTCATCCTCAAGCTTTAACTCTTCTTTTTGTGAGTATTCAATTCTTTTCTCATGTGTAATATTTTAAGGTTCTAATAAATAGAACATCATTGATATGTGTTCTAAGTATATCAATTATAACATGGTAAACCATAAGAACATGATTGAGGGTTCTTAATTTGATTTAATCATTTTGTTCATAGGTAGTAAAGGTATTACTTGGTACACTATGGATATATTATTCACAAACACCTATATTTTCTATTACTTAAGGGGAAACATCTACTTATTATACTTATATTTCAACAATAATATGGACGAGGGTTTATTGTAAAAACATTCAAGACTTTTATGGTGGTACACATGGTAGAATCTTTTAGTGTGTATATATTAATTAATTTCTTCCTTTTTTATTATTCCTAATGACTTATTAAATTCCGTTTTAGCTAACACTTGTTGGAAGTCATGCAATGGTAGCCCGTGCGATTGCTGGTCCACTTAGAACAGAGACTGGAGCTGAGAGTCTGCCTACAAGTGAGTTCCCACCTAATTTTTAGTATGTAATACTTAGTGCCTACGTATGTGGGTGGGTGGGTGTTGGGGGGTGTTGTCTAATTGTTGAAATATGTATTGGTTTCTATATAAATTTTTAACTACATATACTTTTGCTAAAGTTGTGTTTCATGTATATTATGAGATATCACCAATTCTTGTGATCAATTTTCCGACTAACTAGTTGATATGTTCATTAAATCTTTATGAAGTAGATGAGGGAAGCACTCCATATGTGTTGGAGAAGCTAAAAGCAAAACCCCCTCGATATGATTATGCTGCTGGAGCAACAGACGAACAAATGATGGCTATGAAAACATCGTCACTTTTCTTCTTGGAGAAGGACATGCATCCGGGCAAAAAGATTAGCTTGCATATCAGTAAAGATACAACCACAACACCTACATTCATTCCTCTCAAAGTTTCTGATTCGTTGCCCTTTACATCAAACAAACTGCAGAATATTTATGACTTATTCAAAGTCAATCCTGACTCCGTGGAAGCCAAATTAATTGAGAAAACGATCAATGACTGTGAGAAGGCTTCCAACAAAGGAGAGGATCAATTTTGTGCGACTTCATTTGAGTCGATGGTGGACTTTGCTACTTCAAAGTTAGGGAAAAGAGTTAAGCCAACCTCCACACATGTGGATGGTAATGAGAACACAATGTTACACGAGTACAAAGTCAAAGCATTAAAAAAATTACATGCTAATAGTCTTGTTGTCTGCCACCAAGAATACTATGCATATGCTGTCCATTATTGCCATAAATCATCTAATATCCACGCATATAAGATTTCTTTGGTTGGAGAAAACAATGTAAGAGCCAAGGCTATATCAGTTTGTCATGAGGATACTGCATCATGGAACCCAAATCATTTAGCATTTCAAGTCCTAAATGTAAAACCAGGAACCGCTTCTATTTGTCATTTTCTTCTTGAAGATGATGTTGCTTTGGTTCCATACTAGAATGTAATTTGTATTGTTCAAATTGCAATGACTAAATAAATTTGAGTACGTTGAATTCTGTATAACCTTACAATATCTTGTTTAATCATGATTTTGATCTTTCTGAATTTTTTAAAAATTTTAAATAAAAGGTCTAGGGAA
Organism: Centrapalus pauciflorus; assembly: GCA_020465985.1. Lineage (NCBI taxonomy): Eukaryota > Viridiplantae > Streptophyta > Magnoliopsida > Asterales > Asteraceae > Centrapalus > Centrapalus pauciflorus. Next base: position 21,967 of record JAANYP010001512.1, read on the forward strand.
ATTTTTATAACAATTATTTATTGAACATAGTTAAGACTAGTAAATGTGTGATATGTTTAACTCTGAACTTGAAGGAATGATATTTTATGCGATTATAGTTTTCTTGATAAATGAAAGTGTAATTTGTAAACTTGCCAAACATAGAATTGACATACTTATATATCACCATGTTGAATCTTATATTGTTTATTGATCTAAGACTTTTATTGATAAATGATGACTATGTTTTAATAATTTATTGTGTGTCTATATGAATTAAGTATCTATTAAATTGACAATGCGGTTAGAGTTGCATCATGAAGTATCTATATCTATAAAGACTAGTAAATGAGTAACTGAACATTTACAACACATCTTTTTGCCATATGTTACATACCAAAACCTAATTTAAAATGTGAATCAATCGTGTGTGTGTGTGTAAATCTAGTCTAACTATTCCGATATATATCTAACTAAAATCTAATAAACTCTGATTTCTTATAATTATTTTATATACTTTTACAGATATTTAATTTTTTAACATTGACATATGTGCATTTGACTTGAGTAATTAGTATACAGCTCATGCTATTTTTAGGCGTGTATCGCCATTTATCACTAGAGTAATACAATAAATTATAAAATATTTAATTCATGTTCTTTCATGCTATTGATAATTTAAAGACGGATTCATTTTACTTTATTATCGACTACTCATTTTTATTGCTAATCGTACTACTTTGTAACAAGTTTAAAAAACTAACAGAAAAGATGGTTAACAAACTTTATTTCAATGAGCACATTTTCCCAATTAGCACACTATATATACCAAGTTGGTCATGATACATTCTTCTCGTTCAATCGATTATAAATTTATTTTAGTTCTTTCAGAATAATATGCAACAAATGTAACAACTCAGAACACATCATTATAGGGACTATTCTTATTGAAGAATAACCTTTATATACTTAAGCACATCAACGATTGAACGAAGTTATTGACTTGTAAAACTTTTAATTCCAGTATTATCTAGTCGTAAGTTGATTTGTACTTCATCTATCATTTTTACTATTAGTGAATTTTACTTATTTTGAATAAATACATACATAGATACATACATACATATATGTGTGTGCATGGCCCTGTACGCGGAATATTGTGAATGTGTGTTTAAGAAGCTATTACATGATATTAAATAACGATAATCAAATATTCAACGACATGAAAAACTGTTTGAAGTTATAATAATCAAATATTTAGGTTTCTGTTATTGATGATTCCCAGATAATATCAGCACACAATTGACAATATACGCTCAAATAATCACTCACAAACAGGAAACAATGCTCAAAATATTGAGTAATGATTAAAGAGAGACTAAGAGAATAATATGATTATGAATGTGGCGGCTAGAGAGAAAAACCCGTGTATTTTAATTCTCAATTGTCCACTTCACTTCTAAAAACCCTAGGCCCTATATACCTAGGGGGAATTAATTAACTTTAAGGGAATGACACTTTGGCCCCCTTAACTTTAAATACAAAGAAACTAAATAGAAATAAATTACAAGACAAACTATTCTAGAAATAATTATTACGAAATAAATCCACAAGATCGAAATTAAATGTCTAACAATCTCCCCCTTTTCGATCATTGTGGCGGAACTCTGGCATGATTAGTGGTCTCTCGGAGACCAAGGATGACATCGAATCGTCTAACCACTTGCCTCATATGTAGCCGTTTGTTCAGGTATTCAATGCCGCTGAGGATGTCTTGTATCTCCTTTGGTGAGCGTCTGAGTTCTGGATTAGGCTGAGCATCGAATTCTTGTATCCTTCTTGTAAGTTCAGCTCTGACCAATCTGATTGTTCGATCGGAGTAACAAGGGAGATCCTCGAAGCGCATAAATCTGTTCTGCCCTCGTTGGTTAAAAAATATAACTCCTGTGCCTCCTCTAAATATAACTCTATACGCAAGATGATGATCAAGCAGGAAGCTGTCTTGCTCAGGGGCTTGTAAACCGACTTTGACCAGCATGCTCTCTATTGCCATTTGGAAATCTCTTAAGCACATGATTCAGTTTTTTGATTCTATGTTTCAGTTTCTCGTGCAAAACCTCGACGTCATCCACATTTACATAGTCTAGGTCGTTCTCATAAAACTCCTCAACTTTACCATCTTCTCTTTCTACTTGAAAGGCTGGATAGAAAACTTTCGCTCTTTTTCACATTGTGATGGTGAGAAGCCTCTTTATCTTTGACTTTGACACTTTTGACCTCTTCTCCCTGAGCATCAACTGATTATACTCGGCCTATTTAGCTTTAGAGACATTTGTAAGTTCCATCAGTAAGCGCCTGCTGAACGACCCTGGTTTCTTCCTTAAAACCATCTTGAATCTTTCTTCCAGAAAAGGGTTCTGGAACTGCTCAATTGGGAACTTCTGCAAAATTCCTTCAGGCCTTGAACGGGGGGATCTTCTATCTCAGCTCTCTTTGCTTCAAGTAGTTTAAAAATCTTCCCCCTGCGTTCTTGCCTCAGTTCTTCTTTCAGTTCCGGTGGCAGAGAGTGTACGCCACCTTTCGTGTACAAACTTACCCAGTAAAGATCGTTGTCGTCATGGATACCAGGCTACTCAGGTGGCTCATCAAATTTGTGTACAAGCTTAGCTCCTGAGGGCTCTAGTCCCTGGGTTTGTGGTTGCGGTACAGATTGGACTTGGGGAGGACTTCGGATTCTGGGAGGGCTTTAGACTAGAGGGGATTCATTTAGAGTGGAGGGAGCTTGAATTGAGGATAGAATTTCTTGTTGTGGTACGTGGCGCGGGGAGTTTAGGAATTCAAAAGATGAGGATGATTTTTGTGGTGACTCAGGCTCAGGTTTTGGGGTGAGTAAGGGATAGTGATCATCAACATCGGAGTCAGAGTCAGACAATATGATTTTGACTTTTTCGTGAGCGGGTTCAAATTCGACCATAGTTGACATCGGATCCAACGGAGCCGGACCTTCAACCAGTGGCTCGTCTTCTAACATTTCCTAAGCCCTATACCTCTGATCCCCGGACCCTTGTATGTCTGCTCCCTCAGATTCAGCTCCCCCTACAATCATGATGAGGTCCTCAGACTGAATCTTTCTACGTTTCTCCTCCTCATGGCGATTAGATTCGTCCTCATCGTCATGTTTCCTTTTTTGTGACTCAGCCTGAGGACGACATTGCAGCTCGATGACGGCAGACTCAAGACGGTCCATTCTGTAGGTGAGCTGCTCCGGGACTTGAAGTATTAAACGGGTTAGCGCGTCTATCCTGTCTGAAAGCTCCGAAATCTGTGACTGGACTGAACGGGATCCTGGTGGAGGCAGATCCTCAGAAGCGACACCCTTATCCTTTATAAATGAGAGAAGGGTGGTATGTCGTTTTTCAGCAGCCTCCTTCTGGGCGTCCAGATCAGGCCGGGTAATAACTCCGGCAGCACGTAAAGCTGCCGTTAACATCTCGAGATTAAACTCAAGATGGCCTGAAGTGGACGGCATGGATGAAGTAACTCCATGTCTTCCTTCCATCACTTCTAGCTCCACAGTGGAATGCGCAGATCCGGAAGTTTGGGGAGCTGCCACGAAGGCAGCTCGTTCGGGGGACACCACGAAGGCGTCATGCGTTCTGTGTGGTGGTGTGGAGTGAGCTTTGGGCGAAGGAAATTTGGTCACTTGGGGCGAAATGTGACCTAATTCAACACCACGACTCTTCGAGTGAGAGGGTGATGGAGTATGTGGTAAATCCCCGTGGAATGAAGTAGTGTCCTTCTGAGAGGACACTAAGTGGGTGGTGAGGGTAGATTCGACCATTGGACTGATGGTCTTTTGAGGGGTTGTTCGGCTGATGGGGCTTAGGTCTCCCTGTGATGTTACCTCCAGCCCTCGTAAGACAGAGACGGTTCTTTCAGAATCCGCCGTCTCTGCTTCCTCACCTGCAGCACCGTCTCTCTCAAGAACAATCTCCATCTCACCCATACCCAGTGATTGTTGAACTTCCACCTCATCTCCCTCATCCTCACTCACTCTAGCCTCTCCTTCGGATTGGGTAGGCTCAGTCGGCTCTGACCGAGCCTCATCTGGATAGAATTCCCTTAGATAAGCCCGTACCCTTTCTGTTTGCACTGCCCTCTGTAGAAGAGACAGTGGAATTGTCATTACCGGGACTGTGGGAGTCCCCTTGGGAAGGTTCAGCTTTTGTATCGTAGCTGTCATATATACGTCGGCCTCGGGGCGCTCATGGATGTCTTCTTCATTGTCCATTGCATATTGTATTATCAGCTGAAGAAAACGCTGGAGAGGTATGTATTTGCGTCTACGCTTTGTGCTTCTCTCCAGGTTGACTCTCTTTAATTCTTCGAACAGAAATGCAGCATAGTCATAGTGTCGGTCGTAGGCAAAAGCTGCAAACATTGCCAGGACTTGGATGGATGCTGAGTCATGACCAGCATGTTTGGCAGTGAAGCACTTGTTGATTATGTCGAAGAGAACCCTCCAATGTGCCTGGAGGTTCTTGGTGCGGAAGTCTGATGGCTTTGTCAGTGGGTCATCATATCCCAGAGACTTTCTCTCATTCAAGGTTTCGAGGGGAGAAGGGATTAGGGCAAAATGAATTCGGTTTAGAGAATAGGCTTCGGCTGGGAGGAATAGAATGTGGCGGATGGCTACGGTCGTGATCTTCACTGGGACACAGTCAATGGTGGAGGTGAAGTATGGTTCGGCATCGGCTACAATTTGAAGATGATGCCAGAACTGTTGGAGGTATATTTGTGGAACGGAGATGGCGGTGGATAGTGAGTAGTAGATGGGGTGGGTTTTGAGAATATCAAAAGCAATATTCTCGGTTTCGCGATGAAGGGTTGATACGTCGAGTTGCCAATTATGTGCAAAGAACTCGACGTACTGGGATTGGGGTAATATGGATTCTTTAGGGAGTTGGGTGTTGTTATTTGGAATTAGGGAATGGGGCATGGTTATAGCAACTGGGGGTTCCATGAGTCCTGTAAAGATGCATCAGAGTTAGAATACAAAACTTAAAGAAATATGGCATTGATACGAAGTCTGGGATAAGTGTGAAATAGAAACTGTTTGTTCTGTTTAAAGCATTGGGTCTTTATTAGTAGAATGAGAATTCAACTGAATAAAGTCCAAAGTCAATCATTAAGAGATCAATGTTTATTCAGACATTTTCACTCAAACACTGACCTTAACTCTAACCAATGGTGCACAGGACGGAAAATATTTTTGGATTTTTTTATTTATAATGAAAATGCAAAAATTGAAAAAAAAATGCCAAGTGTTGAATTTCGGGTGAGCCGAATTCAGATGAACAGTGGTCCGAATTCGGTTCCGTCCGAAATCCATATGATGATGCATGAATACGAAATGAAAAGGTCTGAATTCGAATGGACTCTAAATTCGGATGGGGACCGAATTCGGGCATTATCCGACTTCGGATGCACAATAAATGAAAAATGAACCTTAGAAAAATAAATAAAAATTTTGAACATGCTGTGGAGGATCGAATTCGGATACACAATGGTCCGAATTCGGATGCATAGTGGTCCGAATTCGGTCTATTCAGTTGAAATATTTTGAAAATTTTCTAAGTATTCTCATCTGAATTCGGTGGGTGGTCCGAATTCGGATGGACCGAATTCAACAGCAGCATTTAATGTTCATGAATTCATGCTATGTGAACAGTTCAAAATGTACAAAAATGCATGAAAATGTAGATCCTAGTCTAAAAATATGCAATGAACATTTTATTTAACTACAAGAAGTTAAAAAGAACATATTTAGGGTCCTAAATCTAGCAAAAACCGAAACTTTATAACTATAAATATTTGAAAATCAAACACACAAACTAGAAAGTTAATGCTGTAATAAAGTTGAAAAAGTGTTACCTGGTGGTGCCAAAGTCGAAAAGTGCAAGAAAAACGACGTAAAACCGTGACTTGAGTAGCTCGAATGATCGAAAATGGAGGATTTTGGGCGGTGGTTCGTGCGACGGTGAAAGAGAGAAAGTAGAAGATGAAGAAGTTTGAAGATGAAGTAAGTGTGACTTTGACCGTTGATCCGCCTTTTTAAGGAAAGCCGGTCGGGTCGGGTTGATGGGGGATCCGCGCCCAAAACAGGGACATGGGCCACCGGTTTTCTTTTAAAAAAAAATGGGCCTTAACTAAGAAAATAAACAAAACAAATTTTTAAGAATGAAAAATTTGCTCCAATTAAACAAAATCTTTTTGTATTTTTCTTTTAAATAAAATAAGTAAATGCATAATAAAAATATTTTTGTGATTTTCTTTAACAACTAAGTTAAGACAAAAAGTAAAATAAAATAGAATACAAAATAAAAATGTTTTTGGCTTTTTGATGTTTTTAAGACAAATAAAATCTTTTTGTGATTTTCTGACCGATTATATTAAACTTTAAAATCTAAAAATTAACCATCCTAAAATTTAAAATTATAGAGAAGTTAAAAAGAACAAAAATTATAAAACTAACATCCTAATTATACTCCCCCTCAAATTAACATCTATTTTCTTCTTTTTCTTTTTCAGATAAATTTCTTGAACCTTTTTAACCTTAAAGATACGGACGAACCTGGATAAATTTTTCGTCCCACTCAGTGATGAACAAACGTATAGCAATTTGTCAATATCATTAATTATTAAAGATGTACATAGATAAGGAAAAATTGAAATTTAATTTTGTGACACACCCCTTAAATTTAAATAACAGATATATTGTAAAATAAAGGAATTTCAAACATGATAGTTTGAAATAGAATTATTTTAGACAATGTCTGATATTTAACTAGAAGGTGGATTCAACATGCCGATATGGGATACTAAAAACTGAAAACGAGGTTCGTCTAAAGCTTTAGTAAAAATATCTGCAACTTGATATTCCGTGCCTACAAAATACAACTCAATTGTTCCCTTTTCTACATGATCTTTAATAAAATGATACCTGATAACTATATGTTTTGTTCTTGAGTGCTGCACGGGATTGCAAGAGATAGCAATCGCACTTCGAGAATCGCAGTAGATTGGGATGTTGGTGAGCGAGAACCCATAATCACGTAATTGAGTTCTCATCCATAGCACTTGAGAGCAACAGCTTGCAGCTGCTACATACTCAGCTTCAGCTGTGGATGTTGAAACACAATTCTGCTTTTTGGAGGACCAACTCACCGATCTGTCTCCCGAGAACTGTATTCCGCCTGACGTGCTCATTCTATCAACTCTACAACCTGCAAAATCAGCATCTGAAAATGCAGTAAGATCAAAATTGGTTCCCTTTGGATACCAGAGACCAAGATCAGGTGTACCCTTAAGATAACGAAAAATGTGTTTTACCGAAGTTAGGTGTGATTCTTTTGGGTCGGCCTGAAAAGGAGCACAAAGACATGTTGAAAACATTATATCTGGTCTACTAGCCGTCAGATACAGTAAGGATCCAATCATCCCTCTGTAAATTGTATTATTAACACTTTTCCCAGAAGGATCAGTGTCTAACTTACAGTTGGAAGCCATGGGAGTTGCGATACTCGTGCAAGAGTCTAACTTATACTTCTTGAGAATATCAAGAGTATATTTCGACTGGTTCACAAAAATCCCATTTTCAAGTTGTTTGACTTGTAATCCGAGGAAGAAATTCATTTCCCCCATCAAACTCATCTCGAACCTGGACTCCATCAGAGACGAAAAATCCTTACAGAAATTACTGTCAGTAGATCCAAATATAATTTCGTTGACATATATTTGCACTAGCATTATGTGCGGGCCTTCCCTTTTTGTGAATAGTGTTTTGTCCCCTTTGCTGAAACCATTAGAGATAAGAAAGTTAGAGAGACTGTCATACCATGCGTGAGGTGCTTGTTTCAAACCATAGAGGGCTTTGTCTAGCACATAAACATTGTCAGGTTTATGTGTATCAACAAATCCTTGTGGTTGTTCAACGTACACCTCTTCATTAAGTTCACCGTTAAGAAAGGCTGTCTTGACGTCCATCTGGTACACTTTGAAGTCTTTGTGTGCCGCGTACGCCAAGAAGATTCTGATTGCCTCAATTCGTGCAACTGGAGCGAAGGTCTCGTCATAATCTATCCCTTCTTGTTGTCGGTAGCCTTTGGTGACAAGTTTCGCTTTGTTTCTTATCGCGATGCCGTTTTCATCTCGTTTGTTCTTGTAGATCCACTTCGTTCCAATAATTGTTCGGTCTTTGGGCTTGGGAACTAACCGCCATACTCGGAGCTGTTCAAACTGGTTGAGCTCTTCTTGCATTGCAACAATCCAGTCTGGGTCTTTTAAGGCTTCATCCACATGAGCTGGCTCTATCATACTAAGGAATTATGCGAAGAGACATTCATTAGCAGATGCCCTACGAGTTTGGACGCCGGTTGAGACATCACCAATGATTTGATCGGTTGGGTGACTTCGGGTCCATTTTGTCTCATGTAGAAGGGGTGCACGAGATGGAATCTCAGTGGTGAGAGTGGGAATGGAAGATGATTCATGGTCAGTGGTTTCTAGTGAGGGTACCACTGGTTCCGGTTTGAGTTCAGTATTTCAGGTGAAACAAGGATGTTTGGCATGATGTGCGAGGGTATTTCTGGAGTAGATTCAACTGCGGATGTATCAGTGGATGAAGTTGATGGATGTGGGTATGACGTGGATGAAGATGGATCGGATAGAATTTGTGGTGCAGTTGAATTGTTCGATGTATTACCTACAGTAGGAGAAACATTAGAAACATTAGAACTAGGACCAAAAAAATTCTACATAAAAAGGATCAAATAAATTAACTATATCAGAAGGTGAAAAAGAAGTAGATTGAGAAGAAGAGTCTCCAGGCATTGGTGTAATGCGTGGTCCTGAATGATCAACTTCGGGTGCCAGTTCAGCCAATTCATCAAATGTGACATGCACACTTTCATTGACTGTCATGGCTTGGGTGTTGAATGCACGATACACCTTCGAGTTGGATGAGTATCCAATGAAGATCGCTTCATCCGCTATCTCGTTGAATTTCCCGAGGTTGTCTTTGTCATTAAGCACATAGCACCTGCAACCAAATACACGTAAGAACTTGATAAAAGGTACTTTATTTAAGAAGAGTTGATATGGAGTTTTATTGAAACGCTTATGGATTATGGAGTGATTCTGTGTGTAACAAGCTGTTGAAACGGCTTCGGCCCCCAAGAACGGAGGTAACTTTGAGTAAGTAAGCATTGTACGAGCAGCTTCCACAAGGGTACGGTTACGCCTTTCTACGACTCCATTTTGTTGAGGTGTTCTAGCAGCAGAATATTGATGCTGAATACCTTTGGATCGAAGGAAGCCCTCAACTACCGAATTCTTGAATTTCGTGCCGTTGTTAGATCGGATTGATTGAACGGACGATTTTTGTTGGGTTTCGACACTCTTTATAAAATCGATGATTTCTAGAGCTGTCTCATCCTTGGATCGCAAGAACTTAACCCAGGTATATCGTGAGTAATCGTCAACAATAACCAACACATATCGCTTCCCATTTATGCTTTGGGTCCGCATCGGTCCGCATAAGTCCATATGAACTAACTCCAACACTCTTCGATGATGGCTCGGGTTTTGGTTTGTGAGATGATCTTTTCATCTTGCGCTTCTCACATGCTCCACACAGATGGTCTTTTTCATATCTCAATTCTGGGAGTCCTTTCACCAGTTGTTTAGCAGCTAGCTTGTTGATGTTTTCAAAGTTTAAGTGAGATAGCCTACGATGCCACAACCAAGAGTCTTTTGACGAGGCTTTTGATAGAAGGCAGATGTTATCCTTAACCATGAGCTTAGCTACGTCTATGGTGTAAAGGTTATAGTTACGGGAACCGGATAAGATTTCTTTGCCATCCATACTCTTAATACTACAATTCTTAGCTCTAAACGTTATTTCTAATCCTTTATCACAGAGCTGACCTATGCTAAACAGATTATGTGATAATCCTTCAACATAGTCAACATCCTTGATGACTAGATTATTTAAGACTAAATCCCCGTATCCTTTTATGTGAGCCTGGTGATTGTTCCCGAATTTTACCGTCCCACAGTATTGTTCAACTACGTTGGACAACATTTCTCTTCTCCCGGTCATGTGCTTAGAGCAACCCGAATCCATATACCAGATGGATTTTGCCTGAAAAACAAATAAATACATATAATGAAAATCTATAAGCATTCAAATAGATCCATCTTATATTGACAATCAAACCGTGTTCTGAACCGAGATGTTCAGAAAACATGATGAATTTAGACCGGGTCCTGAGCTGTGTGCACAGAAGCCAAACGTGTCGGTTTAAGCACAACCGACAAGCAGAAGAACGGGTCCTACTCTATGCTAACTAGAAGCCAATTCATTGAAGTACGGGTCTTGATCTGTAGTAACCAAGAACCATCTGCATTAAGATTACACAACTTTGGGTACCCATCTTAATATGGGTCCTTTTGGGTTAGGAGTTCCAGGTGAATATGGCACGTTTGCAGTTTTAGGAACCCATTTTGCTGTTATGTGTGGACCAGATGCATAACCTTTTGGAATCCAAATTGGATTTACCAGGCTTTGGAACCTTAGGCGATGAAATTACCTTCGGTTTTTTACTTTTTGAGACTTGTTTTACTTTTGCTTTGGTTTTGAGCCTAGGCAAAGTACAAGTCTCATTTTTCGTGATGGCCGATGATGCAACATTTTTTATTTTCTTTTTACGAACTCTTTTAGCAGGATAAGGCACAAAATCATTCATTTCAGGAACTTAGCGTCTAAAACGAGTTGGACATAATTTAAACAAGTCACTAAATGAATACTTCAAACAAGTAGTAGAATTCGTTACATCATTACAAACATTGTTTTCAGAGATTACATGCATCCTATCTCTAGAAACAAAATCAATTGGCATAACAGCATTCTTCACAAAAAAACTCGTAAAATCTTGCATGGTTGTTTTTGGCACTCTTCTCACATGATTAGTAGGAACAAAACAACGAGAGTCAGTACGCATGGAAGACTTAGACTTTAAAGATTTTTCTTTTTCTTGGTGAGTGGGTTTCTTAGAAGACTTGGATTGAGTCAGAGTCTTCTTCGAAATCTAAGCTTTAAAAGGTTTTGAGCACTCACCTTTACAACTGATAGAAGAATTTTCAATTATAGTTTTACCTTTGTTAAATGACAAGTGTGGGATTTTGGTAGGACGATGTCACACCCCGTTACCCCGGTTGGCAAAGAAACGTGACGTCGCGGAAGCGTAACCATAATCATAACGAACGACCACTATATGGACGTTTTCAAAAATACATTGATTTAACTTCAAATATAAATATTGTTTTACATAACCAAAATACAGCGTAAGTAGTTCTTAGAATACCAAGATTTAAATACACAATTTAATTTATCCGGAAAGAAGCAAGTAAATCTCCGAGTTTGAAAATGATGCGACTCCAAAATGAACGGAAGCCTTGGAATACTTCCGATAAATGTGCATGTCTCAGTCTCCTGAAAATACATGCTAAAATACGTCAACAAATTGTTGGTGAGCTCATACGTTTACGCGAAAAGACCAATTGTATGGACATTATCAGATGAGTTGAACTTATAAAGCATAAATTCCGTGTATGTATTACATAAACCATCATGCAACCGAAGCTTAATTAAATGAGTTTGCCATGTGCAGTATTCCCGTACGTAATACCGTGTGTTGAATATATATGCACCCGCTGTTAGCCGAGCCGAACTAACCCGGATGGGGGACATGACTCCCGATAGATCTATCCACAATATATTCGCGCTTACAAATAAATGCAATTAACGGTTAATGATTTGAGAGCTGGTGGATCCAAACATGTAATACATATAAGAAATAAACAGTTTTGATGTCCATATGAAAACAGTGCATGTATTTCCACCCCAATAGATAGTGAAAATAGGGGCTATGAAGACTCACCGAGCTTGTGATGGCAAAATACACGCAAAAATGCAAGTTTGCGTTGTTTGATGGGTGATGAAACCGGATGTGTTTAACCGAGTCTTAAATGATAATAAGGACTTAAAATCTCTAATATATGATAATATGTATATTTATATATTTTTATGTCTTAAATCACCCAACATTACAAGTTTATAAATAAAACCCACTTATATATGTATATATATTGTATATATATATATCTATATATATATGTATATATACATATATATAGATATATATATATATACAATATGTATATATATGTATATATATATATATATATATATATATATATATATATATATATATATATATATATATATATATGTATATATACAGCTTTTCGAAGGTTTTTCGACCTACTTTGAGGCTGTTTTTGACCAAGCTCCAAAACGTTTTAGGCTTTGGTTTTCTTGGACATTAAACTACTATATAGAAATAATTTTTAAAGTCAAGAATGGACATTTTTCGAGATGTTTAGGTTGGGGAAAAAGCTTGTTGAAAACCCTATGTTGGCCATTTTTGAGCTGTCAAACTTTCGGTTTCAAAAATAATTTCTGGAGGTCTTAAACTCCAAAATAAATTATGAAAACATCCAGATGTATAGTTAAGACATAGATCTAACTTTTGAGACAAGAATCAACTCATTTCGTTAAGTTATGAATTAGTTATGATTTTTCAAAGTCGATATAAATTTTCTGCCGAAAATCCGCAGTTTATAAACTTGAAATAACTTATGATTCTTGTTGTTTATTCAAAGACTATTTGTTTTCATAATATTAACACTTTTATGATGTGTTTATATATTTATAAACACATTTGAAGAAAACAACTTAAAAACAAAAACTAGAAACTTTTAAACTTGAGTTTTTATGAAACTTGTTGTTGTTGGTGATTATATATATTATGCAAGACTTATATAAACATAAATTATGATGAAATAAGTTAGTATGTACTTACTTTGATGTATTTAGAGTATGAAATTGAGAAGAAGTTGGAACTCTTGCAAGATTTGGACCAAGAACACTTGAATGAGAATGTTTGTAGTGGGTGTGTGTGTGTGGGATCCGGTTTTTAGAGAGCAAAAGGAAGAGTTTTGGAGTGAAAATAATGAAAGGGAAGCTCTCTATTTATAGGCAAAGTCTTGGTCTTTCAAATGGAGGTTGAGTGGAGTGTTGGATGAGATGAAAGAAGATGGTGAAAAGGATTTGATTTTGATGGGTTATGGAAGTGTGTATTATAAAAATGAAGTCAAAACCTACTTGTACCTCCCTATGGGCAAATTTTTAGAAGATATTTTGATGTATTTTCATTTTTTTTTTGTATAAATGTATTTTGAATGTATTCTTGTATTTTCCTTTTTATGTAAATTCATAAATACTTTTGAATGCATTTGTTTTAGTCTTGCATCATTAATGTTAAGTAAGTGTATTAATGCATGATTAGTGTTACTATTCTTAATTTAATTATGTACTTAGTTGAACTAATCCTTCATATCGTAAATCGATCGGATTAATTGATTTCCCGATTCATCGCACCGATGAATTTGCTTCTAATTGAGTTGAATTTCTTCATGAACCTTGTTAATCACTTTGATTAATTTCTAATGACCACTGATTAGGTTATAATTGGCTATTAAATACTGATTAGGTCATAGTTGCTAGCCTGGTTTAATGCCGGGTGTTACAGTCTCCCCCTGTTAAGGGAATTTCGTCCCGAAATTAGCTCGTGTTCTCCACTGATTGTGTATTTGAGAACAGATGAGGGTATTTTTCCAGGAAATGAACTTCGCATTCCCACGTAAACTCAGGACCTCGCTTAGAGTTCCATATGACTTTTATTATCGGGATCCGGCTGTGTTTTAGTTTCTTGACTTCTCGGTCCATTATTTCTACAGGTTGCTCAATGAAGTTCAACTTATCATCTAATTCTAGCTCGTCCATGGGTATAACGAGTGTTTCATCAGCCAGACACTTCTTAAGGTTGGATACATGGAAGGTATTATGCACGCTGCTAAGCTCTGGTGGCAGCTCTAAACGATAAGCTACTAGTCTAATTCTTTTTAAGACCTTGAATTGTCCAATGTAACGAGGATTCAGTTATCCTTGTTTCCCAAATCGTATCACGCCCTTTCATGGCGAGACTTTCATCGGTACCCTTTCTCCTAATTGGAACTCAAAGGATTTTCTCCTTACGTCTGGATAACTTTTCTGACAATCGCGAGCAACTTTTAGGCGGTTCCGTATCTGTACTATCTTTTCAGTGGCCTCAAGTATGATTTCTAGGCCAATGACTTGACGATCCCTGACTTTGACCCGTCAAAGGGGTGATCCACACTTTTGTCTGTACAGTGCCTCAAACGGAGCAACCTTAAAACGTGTGTGATTGTTGTTGTTCAATAATTCCACTAAGGCAAATGAGTATCCCAAACACTTCCCAAAATCCATCCCACAGGATCTTGTAGGTCCCGAAAGGTTTCGCAAGTATATAGCCTTAAGCTGTAGAGGGGGGTGAATACAGCAATTTAAAAACTACACACTCTTATCTCAATGTTTGTATGTATTATCAACAAAAGTTAATTACAAACAAGCTTGAATGCGGAAAAGTTCAAGCTGAGATGACAGATACAACAGTATGTTAACTAATATAAGACAGACTTAAACTAGTTACAATGAATACACTCATTAGGTATTACTCACTGTGTTTACAAGACTCAGAGAAACAGCTTGAATAAGAACAGCTTATACACCAAGCACTGTTTTATTCAAGCAGACTTGCATGCATGAAAGACACACTTGAATGCACGTTCACTCTTGGCTTCATCACTTAGCTTTTTGGCTTATCCTTTCAATACTTGGAAGTTTCCTTTTATACTCTCTCAGAGGATCTAAGAGAAGCTTCTTTATTGGACGAAAGGAAAAGTGGAAAGTCTTGTTGAAAAGACAATATAACTTTTCTGCACATTCTGAAAAGCAGACATGCCTTCATGTTGCAGAACTTTTGTCTTTTCACTTTGTCTACTGTTGCATAAGCTTTAACTAAATAAGGAATGTCAACTTTGCGTCTTTCTTCCTTTGTTAAGGCCTATTTTGATATAAGAAAAAGGTCTGTCACCCTTTTTCAAATATCCTTTTGTCTTCATGTGACTGAACAGCGTGGGCAGGCTGAGCAGTTCTGTTTTCCACTTTGTCTTCGACTTTGTAAACTGATCTTTTAGCCAAAAACGATACATGAGGACTTGGAAACATATTCCATAAAGTGTTTTAAGCTATTCACAAAGAACAGGTTCTGTTCACAAAGAACAGAACACTTGTAAACTGCCCAAGCTGCTCACCAGTGTAGAGCAGCGTAGACAGTTTATGTCCAGCCTGTTCAGCAGACTGAACAGCTTGGGCAAACTGCCTTTGTTGCAACACATGCAACACATAGAACAGCTTTAACTGATATTGCAAATCACTTTATAGGATTCATTAAGGCATAAACAGGCCTTAAATTATACCTTTCAAGTGCATCAATAGGTTTGATTAAGAATCTCCCCCTCAGATGCAGAACAGGTTTGACTGAGGCCTTTTTGTGCCTAACAATCTCCCCCTATTTGCAATAACCAGTCTAAGCTGGCCTTATCAAAAATCAATATATATTTTTACAGTACATTTGCTGAAATAAAATTACAACATCAAAGTAAAGTAAAAGATCAGTTTATATATACACTGATTCTTGATTACATAAAACAACACATGTTTTTACAAAAGTACAACTGATGTACTGATGTATATTACAACTGATGTAAAAGAAAAATTACAACTTATGTAATTAAAGTACAACTAATGTACAGCAGGTTTTGGATTGTTTGTGTTGGGAGCAGATAATGGTAAGCCTGTCCAACTGATGAACAGCTTCCATTCTTCACCTACCCAGTTGGTAGATGGACTTTACTACAGTGGAGGAGGACCTTCAAACATCTCTTCAAGTTCCTCCCTTGTTTCCTCAAGTTCTTGAATTTCACTTCTGATGATCATAAACTTGGGATCTTCAAGTTCATCCGTCTCATAAAAACCTCTGAGCTGATCCCAGACGGCTGCTCTCCACCTGCTTGACTGCCTAAAAGAAGCTGCAAGTCTGAAGGCTGCAAGCTGTCTCAGATCCACCTTGTATAGATCTGATGCTCTCTGAAAGCATTTCTTCTAAGTTAAAGGATCTACAAAAATGCCCCCAGCTCAGGCTCTTCAATAATCTTGCCTTCTTCAAACTCTACTCCACTAGGCAGGCTGTAGTCAACTCCTTTCATCTCAACAGCATAGTCACCCTGTTCAATTAAGATGAGGAGTTCTTCAAGCTCAGTGTCTTTCCTTGTCCTCCTGGCCTTTATTTTGGGTTGTGTCTCATAGACACCCTCACTGACTTCTTTTGAGATCAGGCCAAGATTCTTCACTCTCTCCATCAACTTTTTGACATATGCCCTGATCGTCTTTGCCGTTTCTGACTTAGATTCACTCAGAGCAACTGCCAACTCAATCCATTCCCTGTACCCCATCTGTGCAACATCAGTGTAGTCATACGTTTCTAGTTCTGGGCCTGTTGCACCCATTCTGGTTATTTTCAAACTTCCAATGACTGCCTTTTCTTAAAATGGGAACAGCTTTGACAATTGCTTCCTTGGCAAGCCTTCTATCAGCAACACCCTGAAATTTTCTTCTTGCCAAGTTGTCAAAGTGGAACTGGGCTCTTGCAGAGGGTACTTGTGTTTTGGTCACAGAGACCTGAGCACCCTTTTCTTTTTCTGCTTCCTTCCCTCCTGCTGATCCCTTAGCAGCTTCCAATAATTTCTTTTGCACTTCCACAGAGGACATTTTAACTTTCCTTGCCTCTTGAAGTGCAAAAGTCTTAGCAGCTCTGGCAGATTCTTCTTCTTTCCTTAGAGCTTCCAGGGCTTGAAGCTGATCTTCTCTGAACTCAAAGTATTTGTGCATGGGAAGACCCATTTCTTTAGCCCTGGCTTTGTGAAATTTAATCTCTGCTGCTTTCTGCTGTTGAGGATCAATTGCTGCTTTTTCTTTTCCTTTAGCTGCTGTAGTGACAGCAGCTTCAGGACTTTCCTCCTCTTCTTCTTCTTGTAGAATCAGATGCCTCCTTCTGCTACTTGGCCTGTCCTCAGGAATGAATTCCTCCCCCTTAGACTAAGCAGGGTTTGGAGATTCAGCCTGAGTAGGCTGAGCAGCTTGGGAAGCACCTTCCATTGTACCTGTTTCAGATGCTCCTGCTGGTTGACCAGTGGGTATTGCATGCACTGATTTCTCCTTAGAAGAAGAAGTTTTCTCCCCCTTAGACTTAGTCTTCGAGGCAGATGACTTCTCCCCCTTTGAAGGAGATGTACCAGCACCTTCAACACCTGGTCTGCCTGAAGACACGAAGTCAGCAGGCTTGCCAGCAGGCTTGGGGCCAACAAGGCTATTCACTAAGAAGGCCAGGTTGTCCTTCACCTCTGCAAGCTGGGAAAGACAGGTTCGAAGAGAAGAGGCCTGGGTGTCAGCAAGAGAGGTCAGTTTGACAATGTTTTCCCTATCAGAAGCTGTGAATAACAGGCTTTGAATCTGTGCAACATGTAGTTCAAGGGAATCTTGCACATCAGCAAGGTCTGATGACACAGAATTGGATAGGGAGCCAATGACAGTGTTCAAGCTGGCCAAGGTGGCAGGAAGGGTAGAATTGCAAGAAGTGAGGAAAGATGACAGCTGTTGAGATATAGCTGCCATTGAGGACACAGAGTCCTGTTGGAGTGAGAGAATAGAGGAAAGGGAAGTAGAGACACTTTGCAGCTGTGCAGTGAGTGCAAGCAGCTGTGAAGAGTTGTCAGGTTGGGGAGTGGCTGGGAAGGAATTCTTGAACAGATCAAAGAGTCCCTTAAGCTGTTCAGACACAGAGTCTGAGATGAGAGAAGGTAGAGAGGACATGGAAGACTGTAAAGAACTAACTTTGTTGGTCAGCGGTGTAAGCTGATCCTTCAAATGCAGGTCTTTAGGGGATGGAGGTGTATGGGTGGACTGTTTAGAGTGGGTTGAGGGAGATGAGGAGGATGAGGCTGGTGTATGAGGATGTGATGGAGAGGGAAGAGGAACATTTGAAAGAAGCTCCATAGCCTGGACAAAAGTAATGTGGCCCAGCTTGGAGGGGTCAAAGGGTCCCTCAGCAGTGGCAGTAGCTGCATCATCAGGAGAAGGGGTTGATGTTGGGGGCCTTTCAGATGCTGCTTGTGTTGCAACACCTTCATTACGGCCAGTGGGTGTTCCCTCTGCAGTGCCTTGGTGTAAAAGAACCTCATCATGGGGAGATGGGATATGCATTTCAACATCAGCAGTGGTAAATTCTGCTGATGGAATTTGCACAGAAGGGGCAGCCTCATCCAAGGGATGGTATGTTGCCTGAGGTTCATCAGCTTGAGTTGTTAGTCCCTCAGCAGCTGTTTGGTGTTGAACAACTGTATCATAGGGAGCAAAAATTTGAGGCTGAGCTGCTGATTGGTCTATACCAGCAGTGTGGACACCTCGTGCAGACTCAGGGTGTAAATAAGTTTGTGGTGGGGACAGTGTGGACTCAGTATGGAGTGGAGAGGGCTCCTGTCTTTCAATATTCTCATCCTGTTGGGAGGCTGGAATAGTTGAGGTGGCTATCTCCGTTTGTACAACTGGCTCCTGTTGGGAGGAACCAGAGGGTCTAGGCTGACTCTGGGTGGACTCAGGTTGGAGTGAAGCAGGCTCCAATTGTGCTGAACCTTCTCCCAAAATAGGAGAGACAGCATGGGTGGCTTCTCTTATAACTGAACCCTGTTGAGATGGAACAGAGGAGATGGTTGTTGGGGTTGTTTTCCTTTTGGCGAGTGATTTGCGTTGGTATTTGATGGATGAAGTGGGTGATTGTGGAGAGGTGATGGGTTCTGTTTGGACAGGGTGTGAGACTAAGTCAGGAACAGGTGGGTTGGCCTGTTCCATGGTCTCAGGGGCCACAGAGGCACCAGCCACAAAGGCTTCAGGTTCAACAGATGAACCAGGGTGAGGAGCCTGCTCCCCCTCAGCCACAGAGGCTAAGGTGGCAGACTCAGACTGAGCTGTTTTGGCTTTCTTATGGACAGGTCTAGCTTCAGTGGTTGCCAGGGTCCTTTTAACAAGCTTGGACCTAGCTTTGGATTTTGCCTTGGGAGCGGCTTTGGGAGCAACCCTCACATCAGAAGGTCCTTCCAGTAACCCCAGTAACCTCTTCATTGGAGTGGATAGAGGAGGCTCATTGGGTAGAACAGGTGTATAGAAAACTCTACTCCCTATGACAGGAAATGCAGCAGTCTTAAGTAAAGGCTGAGAATTATATAGATGCTCACCACAATGATGCTTGAAGATGAAGCTTAGAAACCTTGGATACCGAACAACAGCTGGACGGTTTTCTTGTTGTACCAGGCCCCTCAAATTCAGAAAAATCCATTTGGCCATGTCGATTATTGTCCCATCCACCAGCAGTAGAACAATGGGGATGAACGAATGAACCAACCTTACTTCCGAAGCACATCACCACCGAGGCAAATAGAAAACTGTAGGTCGGAGACAGATCCTTCCTAAACAATGTTGCTCCGATTTTGGGTTCTGCCACACCACAAAAGCTTAGCAGATTGCCCGTTTGATCATCTTCAGGTTGAGGCATTTCATATGGGTCAGCGGTTGGCAGATGAAGAACCTCCCTGAGAAGATCAGTCGTTATTTCAATGGTCTGAGTCCCATTGAGAATGGTGCCCTTAATGACTTTTGTGTCCGGGTTGTAGGCACAGGTGTACCAAAACTCGCACACCATGCCATCTCCTGGTACAGGACACCAGGAGTGGCAGTCATAGCGTAGTTCAACGGATGAACTTTAAGAAACTCCACCATCTGTTCATAACCCATCCCCACATAGTTTTTGGGAATGGTTAGGTTAGCAATGTAGTTGGTGGGTTTGATGGTTAGCATTGTGGTAACTGATGAGTGTTTAACTACATCATCACCAACGAACACCGGAAGAAAGGGGGTGTTTCTTTGAGCCATTTGT
The DNA here is from genome assembly GCA_020465985.1 of Centrapalus pauciflorus. NCBI lineage: Eukaryota > Viridiplantae > Streptophyta > Magnoliopsida > Asterales > Asteraceae > Centrapalus > Centrapalus pauciflorus. The sequence continues at coordinate 42,039 of JAANYP010001512.1, forward strand.
GAAGGTTTGGGATTTTGAGAAGCAGAAGACACTTAGTCGATTTAGGGTTCTTGAGGATGTCTGGAAATAGTGAGAAAGACGAAGATGAAACAATAGGGGGTATTTATAGGATTTGAATGTGAGTGGGTATGAGTGAGAAACAGTTGGGCGGTTGATTTGAAAAAGTCGTTAACGGAAAACGGAACGGTTGTCCATGTCAGACGGTTTGTCAGACCACTTGAGCCCTTTTTAATCACTAACACACGTAACCCACATTATCCGCAGTAATTAAGTTAAATAAAAGCAAAAATTAAGAAACTTAATTGTGAAGAAAGGTAGTTAAAACTGTTGGTCTAAGCTGTTGGTCAAACCTGTGATGAGTAGGATCATTACAAGCTGTTTACTCTTCACACTATGCTTTCAACCTGTGCTATAATGTAAGATCAGGTTGTGTTCACTAGTTGAACATGTTACAAGACAATGTCTTGTAGATCAGTGTGAAGGAGTGAGCAGGGTGGAGAATGGACCATCTGAGCAGGCTGGACGTATAAACTGTTATTGTTCAGCCTGTTGTATGTTCAAGCTGTTCAAGGATTTCAGAAAAATGGCTAAGTACAGAATATGCATCACCTGTTCTGTCTAAGTTGTTCTGAGAAACTTGAGCAGTGTGAGACATACAAAGTCTTAGACCTTTGAGGACACTTAGTCACTTTTGTTTAACATGCCCAGCTTGCTGACAAGGTAATTAAACCTGGTTTCATCAAGAGGTTTGGTGAATATGTCTGCAAGCTGTTCATTAGTGGAAATAAAACTTACCTCCACATTACCTTTCTGAATGTGATCCCTGATGAAGTGATGTCTGACCTCAATATGCTTAGTTCTTGAATGAAATACTGGATTGTTGGAAATGGCTATGGCACTTGTGTTATCACACAGAATAGGAGTTTTCCTATACACAAGCCCATAGTCTTCAAGTTGATGCAGCATCCACAGAATCTGCCCATAGCAGATTCCAGCAGCAATGTACTCAGCTTCAGCAGTAGAAGTAGACACTGAGTTCTGCTTCTTGCTACACCAACTTATCAACTTACCACCAAGGAGTTGACATCCACCTGTTGTGCTTTTCCTATCTAGCCTGCAGCCTGCAAAATCAGAATCTGAATAACCTGTTAGTTCTAGGCTTGAGTCTTTGGGATACCAAAGACCCAAACCTGATGTGCCCTTCAGGTATCTGAAGATTCTTTTAACAGCAGCTAGATGAGATTCCTTTGGATCAGCTTGGAACCTAGCACACAAACAGGTGGCAAACATAATATCAGGTCTACTAGCAGTTAAATATAGCAAGCTTCCAATCATACCTCTGTAAGCTGTTACTGAAACAGCTTTGCCACTGGCATCAGCATCCAATTTTACATTGGTTGCCATTGGGGTTTTAATAGGAGAACTTTGATCAAATTTAAACTTTTTCAAGAGATCTAAGGTATACTTTCTTTGATTTATAAAAGTTCCAGTTGAGGTTTGTTTAACCTGTAATCCTAAAAAGAAAGTAAGTTCTCCCATCATACTCATTTCATATATGGATTTCATGAGCAATGAAAAATTCTTGCATAACTGCTCATTGGTAGAACCGAATATTATGTCATCCACATATATTTGAACAAGCATAATATCAGACTTCACCTTCTTTATGAACAGTGTGGTATCCACTTTACCTCTGGAATACCCATTGCTCATAAGGAATTCAGTAAGAGTGTCATACCAGGCTCTAGGGGCTTGTTTGAGACCATAGAGAGCTTTGTCCAACTTATAGACAAAACCTGGATGTTGTTCATTTTCAAAACCTAGAGGCTGCTTGACATAAACTTCTTCTTGCAACTTCCCATTTAAAAATGCACTCTTCACATCCATTTGAAATACCTTAATGCTCTTATGAGCAGCGTAGGCTAGATACAAACGAATTGCTTCTAGACTGGCCATAGGAGCAAATGTCTCATCATAGTCAATTCCTTCCTCCTGTCTATAACCCTGAGCAACCAGTCTTGCCTTATTTCTAATGACATGACCTTGCTCATCCATCTTATTCTTGAAAACTCATTTAGTGCCAATTATAGTTTTACCTTTAGGAGCAGGGAGCAGCTTCCATACCTTGTTTCTCTCAAACTGATTGAGTTCTTCTTGCATGGCAGTGATCCAGTTGGCATCTTTTAGTGCTTCATCCACCTTCTTTGGCTCCATTAGTGAAACAAAACTAGAGAACATACAGAAGTTCCCTAAGTTGTCCCACCTTGTTTGTACCCCTTTGTTGATATCACCAATTGATCATTGGGGTGACATCTGATCCACTTAGGATCATTCTTCAATGAGGATTCTCCTTAGTTATCAGCATCTTCAGCAGGTCCGGTTGAACAGCTCTCAAGATTTTCAGACACATTGTTGTCTTGAGCCTGTTCACTTGTTGAACATGACTGACCACTGTTGAACATATCAGCAGAGGAACCAGGAAAATCAGCAATGATAGGTTCAGGACATGCAGTTGTAATTAAGTCAGTACACTTATTCACACAGGGTGTATTGACATAATCATCATCATGCCCATCATGGTTAACAGGTTCCACACTGGATGTAGTGGAAGCTTTTGAGTCCTCTTCACTGTTTAAATGCATGAGATCATCAAAGTTTAATTCTCCTGAAACTGATTCAGGAACAGCTTTGGTGGAAGCATTCTTGGACTCTTCAAAGGTGACATTGATAGATTCATCTATCACCTTTCTTTTGTTGTTGTACACTCTGTAGGATTTGGAGATAGCAGAGTAGCCAACAAACACACCTTCATCAGCTTTTGGTTCAAACTTTGCCAGTTGGTCCCTTTGATTCAGAATGAAGCAGGGACACCCAAACACATGGAAGTAACTAACATTTGGCTTCCTCCCTTTGAGCAGCTCATAGGGAGTCTTGTTGAACCTTTTCACCACTAAGGATCTGTTTTGGGTGAAGCAGGCAGTGTTAACAACTTCAGCCCAGAATGATGAAGGTAAACCAGATGCACACAACATGGTTCTAGCAGCTTCAATGAGAGTTCGGTTTCTCCTTTCAGCAACTCCATTTTGTTGTGTAGTTCTTACAGCTGAAAAGTTTTGAGTGATTCCTTTCTCTTCACAGAAGTCTTCAAGAGTACTGTTTCTGAATTCAGTACCATGATCACTTCTAAGCTGCTTCACTTGGGCAGAGTTCAGCATTTCTGTGACACCCTTGCCACATTTATCCACAATTACATAACACCCAGGATTATTCACCAAACATAATTTACATAATGATCTGATATCTTAATTAAAGTGCGGAAGCATAAAATACAAAATAAAATAATACAAATCTGACAAACACCCTACTGTGCTACATAGGTTACACGTCTAAGTCTACAGATCCAAAAGTATTACATCATCCCTAAATTTATTACAACATTGATTCCATAAAATAAATACCAAGTTAAAACAGTAGAAATCTTCAAACACTTCAATAAACGTCCTAGCTAGACGGACCCGCAGCGGATTTCCCTTTCCTGTAAAAATATAACAACTGAAGGGGTAAGCTAAAGCTTAGTGAATACCATATGATTTTACACATTCTACAAATCAATATGATGCCACCCAGGGTAACCGTGGTAACACATACCGTATACCCCACACGTACTCCAAGTACGCAAACCCGAGCCGCAGCTCCTTCGAGCTGACACTCGGCATAAGAATAACCAACCATCTGAGGCAGACATTACATCGGGGATGACCTACTGTCTATCCTGACCACAGAGGTGTCAAACTCTTGGTCATATAGCACAGTAACATCAGAGTACAGATGCGACCACGCAGGTCCATCGAAAGGATGCACAACAAATGAACGGACATGCAACAAGTATGAATGTGCATCAACATTTACGCATGTTAGTAGAGTTCCAAACGAATATGAAACAACATGCCTCAGCAGGCAATGCAAACATAATGCAGATGCAGCAATGTTAAAATCAAAGGTACTCACAGTGGGTGCGTTATTAATCTTTAAGCAATATTATTTCTCCTCGGGATTTCAACCGGATCCACAAAGTACCCCACTGTGGGTTAAACAACACCACAAGGGACCTGTTTCATTTCCATAATGAAAACATATTATCATTATATGTTCTTTAACAATTTGGCATCATCTTGTATAAATAAAAATGTTACAACATTCGGAACCGTCATCCGAAACTCATATTTAATTCTCACCATATGGTGTATTATCCATCTCAAATAACCCTTCATTATATGTATTAATGTAGTACCAAAAATATCCCAAAAGTGTGATTATTTGACTATTAATTCGGATATTTAATAACCCATCCGAATTACACCTAAATTGCAGGCGACTCACCGAGTCGGCCTAGTTGACTCGCCGAGTCGAGGTCCGAATTAAGGATCCTCGGCCGGATTTCGGATCCACCCGAATCAAGTTGACCCATCCGAATTCGGGTCCATCCGAGTTAGGTTCTCATTCGATTTCGGTCTAATTCTATTTCGGGTCTCATCCGAATTCGGGTCCAAACCGGATTCGGATCCCATACTTATGAATTTTTGAAGATTGCATTCAAATGTTCTTGGTGACTCGCCGAGTCACCCATGCGACTCGCCGAGTCGACCATCAGTTCTGCATTTCGAGACCTACGGGTTTTACTTAAAAATTTCCAAATTTTGATTTCTAGCCACATGCAACTGAGAATAAGGTTGTATAAACATATATTGAATGTTTCTACAACATTTTCCTTACCAATAACATTCTAATTCGTCCAAAAATAACCAAAAATGAGGAAAAACCTCAAGAACACATAACTTAATAAAAATTCAGATTTCTAACCTCTTGGATCGATTCAACCAACGATTCTTGTTTCTGGAGCTTCAATGAAGTTCAACTATTGATTTCCCACTGATTAAACATACATGCAATCAACATTTATTCAGATTAAAATCCGAATTTTTTTGTATCTTATTCTTCAATATAAAGCTTCAAAGCTCAAAATTATGTTCTTACCTTAATTTCCACTTGAATCTGGTTTATAATCAGATTTGTTCCACGAATTTTGTTCCTCAATTCGAATTCTAGCAGAATTTTTAGAGAATTTGAGAGAGGGTTTCTTGAGTTGAAATGGTGAAATGAAGGAATGAAAGACACCAAGGGTCTTTTATTCAAAAATTCCGGCTATTGACACTTTTAGCCCCTCAACTTATCCGGTTCCCTTAAATACTGATTTCATCATTATTTTCAACATCACCAACTTTTTAACAATCATACTTAATAACTAAATTTTAAATTCTTAATTTCTTAAAATAACAACCAACTTCCGCATATTCAAATACATAAACATTTTTAATAATTTAACTTAATACAAAAATTCATCTAATTATCCAATTACAATAAAGTAAATCCGAGGATGTTACAATTTCCATCTTTTTCACAAATCCAATAATTTCTCTAGCAGCCTCTCCTTTGCTTTTCAGGAAGATAACCCATGTGTACCTCGAGAACTCATCAACCATTACTAGAGTGTATCTTCTTCCTCCTAGACTTGGGACATTGACAGGTCCAAACAAGTCCATGTGGATTAAGAAGAGAGGAGTATCAATAGAAAAATTATGTTTGGATTTAAAAGATGATTTTCTCTACTTGCCTTTCTCACAAGCTGTGCAGAGTCTATCCTTAGCAAAAGTCATAGAAGGCAAACCTGTCACTAACTCTTTCTTACAGAGTTTGTTGATGTTCTTGAAGTTCAAATGTGACAGCCTTCTGTGCCATAGCCAATTTAGATCTGCATTTGTCCTTGTGAGAAAACAGGTTTCAGTTGTGGGATCAGCAGTTTGCATGTTCACAACATATACACCTTTCTTTCGTTGAGCACACAGCACAACTTTGCCTTGGGGATCCAATATGTAACCCAGATGCTCATCAAAGTTAACCTTGTAGCCAGCATCACACAGTTGACTTATGCTAACAAGGTTATGTTTCAGCCCAACCACATAGGCTACTCTTTTGAACACTGCAGCACCAGCTTTAAGAGTTCCATATCCCTCAGTGGATCCTTGTACATTGTCACCAAATGTGACTTTTGGCCCTTTTTCAGGCCTGAGATCACTCAGCAGGTCCTTACAACCTGTCATGTGCCCTGAGCAGCCACTGTCCAAGTACCAAACCTGGGATGGTTGTTTTTCCTGCAGAGTGACAAGAAGAATATTAGTCATTTTTAGGGGAACTCATCACAGAGATGAGTTCTCCTACTTCATCAACATTTGTTGATGGACTTGTGATATCAACACTAATATTCCCTATTTGAATGGTATCAGTTTGGATACCACTCTCATTGGCTAAGATGTTTCCAACACTGTTTATGTTAGCTGTGAGGGAACCATCAGAGTCAGCAGGCCTCATGTCCTCAGTTTCAAGACAGTCTTTGGCCAGATGTGTCTTCATTCCACATTTATAGCATTTTCTCCTCTTAGCATTTTTGGAAGAAGACCTTTCAGAAACACATTCTGAGTTATTTCTGTTGATTTTATCAGCAGGTTTAGCAAACTTATTACTATTTGATGAATCAACAGCTTGAGTGGAAGGTCAATAGCAACAGCTTTGCCTATCTCTTCTTTCCTCTTTTTAGGAGGACAGATGTCAAAGATAGGAAGCTTAATTGGCTTTTGAACTTCCACAGGTTTAGGAAACTTATTCCCAAATCTCTCAGGCTGAGCAATGGCTTTGCCTTTGTCCTTCCTGAGATGTGATTGATGCTGCCTATCAACATAATCATTATTTCTGGTTTTGAAAAACTTATTCTCATTTAAAACCAGTTTACCACTATGATTAGAAAACTTATTTGAAATCACAGCAGGTTTGCCTTCAACATGAGACTTACCCTTATTAAAAGCAGACTGCTTACCTTTTGAAAACTTATTTTCAAAATGTTCAGCATTAAAAGGATTAGTATGCCTTTTACCATCAGCTTTAGATCCAAAGCCTGTTTTGTCAACAGGCTTGGTGTTCACAGCTGCAGTTTGGGCATGCTTTCCTTTCTTTTGCTTGTGTGAATCAGTAGAGCACTTAGCAAGCTGATTTGATGGAGAACTCATTTCATCAGCAGCTTTTGAGCTAGATTCACACGAGCTGTCAGTGTTTTGAGGCCTGACAAACCTGTTTGTTGAGATTAGTTTACCATTCAATTTTTGATTGAAAGTGTTTGGAAGCTCACCAAGAGTGGACAAGTCTTCTTTCAGATTATTAACCTCAACAATGGAAGCTGCTGTGTCAAGATCCCCTCCAAGATAGGCTTGGATTTGTGCAGGGATTTATTGACTTATGCAGTGGCTGACTTTTTGTGCAGATTGGCACCAAGAGTCAACTATCTTCTGAAGCTTAGAATGTTTTATATCTATTTCTCTCTTTTCTTCCAGTAAAATAGAGTTGATGTGTTTTAATTCATCAAGCTCAGTTTCCAACTTATGGAAACTTTCCAGTTTACTGGATTTTGTTTCAAGATCAGTTTTAAGCTTAGAGATTTCAGATAATAAAATAGTATGCTTCTCAACAGCAGCTTTCAGATCAACAAGCATATATTCAAACATTTTAACTTTTTCTTCAGAACTGTAATCCATAAAATTTTGTACCTTATACATCATTGTAGGGTTCCAGTTCTCCAAGCTGCTAAAAGCTTCAGCTTCAGCCAGATCCTGTTTGAAGTTGCTTGTTGATGGGACATCAGTGTTGGTCATCAGACAGTGATTGTCTTCTTCATCAGATGATGAATCAGACTCCTCCCAGTCACAAGTCTCTGCCATGAGTCCATTTTGCCGGTTGGAAACCACTGAGTTTTCCAACTTCTTCAGCTTAGCCATAGCCATAAGGTACTTAACCCTATAGCCATCATCCCTGTTTGTCTTGTGTGGTTTGGATGACTGACCAACAGCTTTTGACACACAGTCAGCAGCAATATGGCCAGGTTTGCCACATTTGAAGCACTCAACTTTGGTCTTATGAAATGCCTTCTTTCTAACAGCACTTGAGCTTCCCTGCAGCATGTTTCTTCCAAACCTTTTCTTGTTGAACCTTTTGACAAGCATGGCTATCATTTGCTCATCATCCAGTTCAGCAAGATCTGCATTGTCTTCCTCATCAGACACTTCCTCCTTATCATCAGCCTGTTGATCAGGTTGAGTGAACACATCACCCACCTGACTTACAGGTTGTCTCACACTGGCCACAAAGGCTGCACCTTTCTTAGACATTTCCAAGGCATTTCTCTTCTGTTGCCTTAATTGCTCATCATTCAGTAAGGATCCATACAGGTTAACAAGATCCATACTTCTGATGGTACCTGAATTCCTTAAGATTGTAGAAAACTAATTCCATTCTTCAGGCAGGATGTCTAAGAATTTGTTTACCAGAGTCAGGCTGTCCTTGGTGATCCCAACAGCTTTGAGATCATTAACAAGAGTAGTAAACCTGGTGTAGGTTTCTGTGAGAGTTTCCTTTGGTTTTGCAAAGAAGAGTTCATACTGTCTAACAAGATTATTAATCCTGTTATCCAGTGTGATTGTGGGTCCATCATAGACGGTACACAAAGTATCCCACATCTCCTTTGCAGTCTTCATCTTCTCAACCTGTTTGAACACATCATCAGGCAGAGAGATGACCAGGTTATTTCTGGCCTTTGCATCAAGAGCCACCAGTCTTTTGTCTTCATCAGACCATTGAGCTTTTGCTTTCTCAAATGTTCTGATTTCAGGAGCAGCTCTTTCAACAGCAGGAGTTATAGTTGTAACAGAGGTTGGCACATAGGGACCCTCCATTACAATCTCTGGTAGTTGCACATCCAGATTCTCTAAATAGAGCATCATTCTGCACTTCCAACCAGAGAAGTTCTGATGATTGAACTTTGGAGGTTTGCCCATTGAGCCATTGTCATAGTATGAGGAACTTGCAGCACTGTTGTCCATGGAAACTTTGGGAGAATGAGAGATCTAAAATGACACACACTTTAACCTGCTCTGATACCAGTTGTAGGTCCCGAAAGGTTTCCCAAGTATATAGCCTTAAGCTGTAGAGGGGGGGGGGGGTTGAATAGAACAATTTAAAAACAACATACTCTTATCTCAATGTTTGTATGTATTATCAACAAAAGTTAATTACAAACAAGCTTGAATGCGGAAAGGTTCAAGCTGAGATGATAGATACAACAATATGCTAACTAATCTAAGACAAACTTAAACTAGTTACAATGAATACACTCACTAGGAATTACTCACTGTGTTTACAAGACTCAGAGAAACAGCTTGAATAAGAACAGCTTATACACCAAGCACTGTTTTATTCAAGCAGACTTGCGTGCATGAAAGACACACTTGAATGCACGTTCACTCTTGGCTTCAGCACTTAGCTTTTTGGCTTATCCTTTCAATCCTTGGAAGTTTCCTTTTATACTCTCTCAGAGGATCTAAGAGAAGCTTCTTTATTGGACGAAAGGAAAAGTGGAAAGTCTTGTTGAAAAGACAATATAACTTTTCTGCACATTCTGAAAAGCAAACATGCCTTCATGTTGCAGAACTTTTGTCTTTTCACTTTGTCTACTGTTGCATAAGCTTTAACTAAATAAGGAATGTCAACTTTGCATCTTTCTTCCTTTGTTAAGGCCTATTTTGATATAAGAAAAAGGTCTGTCACCCTTTTTCAAATATCCTTTTGTCTTCATGTGACAGAACAGCGTGGGCAGGCTGAGCAGTTCTGTTTTCCACTTTGTCTTCGACTTTGTAAACTGCTCTTTTAGCCAAAGACAATACATGAGGACTTGTAAACATATTCCATAAAGTGTTTTAAACTGTTCACAAAGAACAGGTTCTGTTCACAAAGAACAGAACACTTGTAAACTGCCCAAGCTGCTCACCAGTGTAGAGCAGCGTAGACAGTTTATATCCAGCCTGTTCAGCAGACTGAACAGCTTGGGCAAACTGCCTTTGTTGCAACACATAGAACAACTTTAACTGATATTGCAAATCACTTTACAGTATTCATTAAGGCATAAACAGGCCTTAAATTATACCTTTCAAGTGCATCAACAGGTTTGATTAAGAATCTCCCCCTCAGATGCAGAACAGGTTTGACTGAGGCCTTTTTGTGCCTAACAACTCTTAACATATGTTCTAGGGTTTGGATCATTCTTTCACTCTAACCATTGGTCAGAGGGTGATATGTGGTACTTGTGTCCAAGTTTGTACCCAAAGCTCGCCGTAAAGATTTCCAAAAATCTTGATGTAAATCTGCTATCTGAATCCGAAATGATTGAAATGGGCACTCCAGGTTTGGAGACGACGTCCTTTAGGTACGTTTCGACTAGCTTATTAATCCTGTTGTTCTCCTTGATTGGTAGGAATGCGAAAATTTGGTTAGGCGGCCGACTATCACTCATATGGTTTCTGATGTTTGTCTTATCTTTGTAGCATGTTAGGAATTTGTTGACATATGTGGCAATGTCAGCCTTCATGTTAGGCCACCAGTATAGCTCCTTGCGGTTATGATACATTTTATCGAATCCGGGATGAGTGGCATATCTTGATTTGTATCCTTCATCCATAACTCGCTTTTTTATTCCACTAAAACAGGGTAACCAGACACAATTCATGAATTATTGATTTTTATTAGCCCTTATCCCAAACTATTTATCCATTCCATGCAGGGCTTCATTTTTCATATTTTCTTCCTTAACAGCTTCTATTTGTGCTTCATGAGCTAAAGAAGGAAGGTTTGGTTGAATGGTTATAACTAGGGCTCGTACTCTTAACGACTTAGCTTGTTCCTTTCGGCTCTGAGTGTCTGCAACCACATTAGCTTTCCTCAGGTGATAACGAATTTCACAGTTGCAATCACTTATTAGCTCAATCCAATGGTATTACCTCATATCCGACTCTTTCTGGTTCAAGATGTGTTGGAGGTTCTTATAGTCTGTGAATGTAGTACACTTCTTACCATACAACTAATGTCTCCACGTCTTAAGGATAAAGACTACTGCTCCAAGATCTAGATCATGCGTTGTATAATTCACCTAGTGAACCATAAGTTTTCATAAAGTATAAGCTATGACCCTATCTTTCTATATCAACCCATTGTGTGAAGCGTCACAGTAATCTACAAATTTCTTGCTTCTCTTGGATAAAATAAGCGCGCTGCACAATTAATGCATTAATAACTGATATGATGTCTCCTGATCCTCGCCCCAATCATACTTAATGTCTTTTCGGGTCAGTTTTGTTAAAGCTCTGATGATCTTTGAGAAATTTTTGATAATTGCTTTTAATAAGTTGCAAGTCTTAGGGACTGTCGTATCTTTATGGGGGTTCTAAGAGTTGGGCAATTCCTGATAGCCTCAATCTTTGCGGGGTCGACTTGGATTCCTTTACTATTGATCAAGTGACCGAGGAATTTCACCTCTCTTAGCTAAAAGTCAAACTTAAAAAGCTTGGCATATAGTTGTTCTTTCTTCAACAACTCTAGAATCAGTCTTAAATGTTTGCTCGTGCTCCTCCTTGTTTTGTTAGTAGATTAAGATGTCATTCATGAATAGAATCACGAATTTGTCTAGATAAGGTTTGCGCACCCGATTTATGAGGTCCATGAATACCGTTGGGGTACTGGTTAATCCAAACGGCATTAATAGGAATTTATGATGACCGTAACGGAATCTAAAGGCTGTCTTTGGAATATCTTTCTTGCGAACTATAACCTGATGATAACCAGACCTCAGGTCGATCTTCGAATAGAAGCTTGATTCTTGGAGTTTGGTCAAACAAGTCATTGATCCTTTGTGAGCGGGTATCGGTTCTTTTAGTTTATTTAGCTCTCGGTAATTGATGCACATTCTGAAGATTCTATCCTTCTTCTTTATGAACAAAACTGGAGCTCCTCCAAAGCGAGGAACTCGGTTTGATAAACCCTTTATCTAAGAGCTCCTACAGTTGGTTGGACGATTGTTACACTATTGATGGGGCTAATCGGCATGGTGCTCGAGCCACTGGTATCGCACCTGATACTAGGTCGATTTTTGAATTTGACTTGCCTCGATGTTGGGTGTTCAGGTAAGTGTTCTGGAAAAACTTTGGGGTAACCATAAATAATAAGAATATTTTCGAGTCGCTTTTCCTTTGGCTCCCTCTCTGTCAACACTTCAGGGTCCTAATGCTAGGGATGATGCTTACTTTGGTATATATTTCTTGTTTTGCCTTGAACAGTAAGGACCTTCTTATTGACTAAATGTATATCTTGTTGCACACTATATTTTTCGATAGTCAATCCATGCTTATGACCACGTAAACACTTCCCAGTTTGACGGGTATCAAGTTTGATTTAAAGAGTCGGCCTACAAATTCCAAGGAGCATCCTCGACTTATATTATTTGTCTTACGCGTCTTACTGTCAACAGCCTTAATAGCATAAGTGACACTTAATGGTGTAAGAATGGAATTTATCTGCTTACTGAACTTAGTAGATATAAAGCTCCTATCAGCACCGGTATCAAATAGTAGAAATTCATAAGTGGTATCTAATGGGGTAAAAGGATAAGTCTATGGGTTTCAAATTTCTTAGGCAGATTGTCGTACTACATATCCTCATGCTACTAGTTATAGATAAAACTTAGTTCTTCATCAATATGCTTGATACCTAATCTTTGTACATGATATGGTCGGGATTTCCTAATAAATTTTTAAGCCTTACATATCCTAAGATATATCAGATAGTAAAGCCTAGAGAAATACTATAAAGAGATGCCTCCGGGGTTTCCTCGTACTCCAGAGCGTTAGTCGTTGGGTTAGTTCTGCACTATGGGCTTTGTGCTCTGCTAGACGCTGTCACAATTCGTTGATTCCGTCTTGTTGAATCGCCTTGGTATTCTGGTTGTCCCAAGGTTTATTGGTGGTTTGAATTGTCTCCAGCTTAATCCTTGCAAAGATCTCACCGATCTCTTGGTGGATTTTGTCAAAATTGGGGGTCGTGTCAGGCGGCCCTTGCCACCAACAGAGGCATCGTTTGTTACGTAGGTTTCTTGGTAAGTGTTGGCACTTGAGAGGAAGATGGTGTTCCGACTTCAAACTGGCTTTGGATCCCTTCCTCGTTTCTCCACTCTTGGAGAGTGTGAGGCATCCATCCCCACTGTCTTATGGTTGCCCGTCGCTACTGTGGCGGGCTTGGCTGATGGGCAGGTACCGGGATAGACTCCCGTTGTGCTAGTCACAGTAGCGACTAGGCTTGGCTGATGGGCAGGTGAATTTTTTTTTTCCATGGTCCATTGTGATGGTTTTTGAATAAGGTGTAGGATGGAATACAGGGTGGTGATGGTAGAGCACTTTGTGCTGCAGGGCCACAGTTGCCCCCCTCTTGTTCTGACGGGTCGTCTACCTCGTCATTGATTGGGTTTGGGTGGGTCTCCGATCCAAAGTACATCTTAGTGTCACCTTGGCTTCTTTGTTCCATGGGTGAGAGTTCATCCCCAGGGTCAAAGAGGATAATAACCGTATTGTTTGACATGTTTCTGTCACTAGGGTCCATACATATGTGTTCACAGTTCTTGAAGAAAGTTTAGTTTTTGTAACAGTTATAGTCTAGGTACTAATGCAACCTAGTTCACTATAACTATGGCTCTGATACCAATCTGTCACACCCCGTTACCCCGGTTGGCAACGAAACGTGACTTCGCGGAAGCGTAACCATAATCATAACGAACGACCACTATATGGATGTTTTCAAAAATACATTGATTTAACTTCAAATATAAATATTGTTTTACATAACCAAAATACAGCGTAAGTAGTTCTTAAAATACCAAGATTTAAATACACAATTTAGTTTATCCGGAAAGATGCAAGTAAATCTCCGAGTTTGAAAATGATGCGACTCCAAAATGAACGGAAGCCTTGGAATACTTCCGATAAATGTGCATGTCTCAGTCTCCTGAAAATACATGCTAAAATACGTCAACAAATTGTTGTTGAGCTCACATGTTTACGCGAAAAGACCAATTGTAAGGACATTATCAGATGAGTTGAACTTATAAAGCATAAATTCCGTGTATGTATTACATAAACCATCATGCAACCGAAGCTTAATTAAATGAGTTTGCCCTGTGCAGTATTCCCATACGTAATACCGTGTGTTGAATATATATGCACCCGCTTAGCCGAGCCGAACTAACCCGGATGGGGGACATGACTCCCGATAGATCTATCCACAATATATTCGCGCTTACAAATAAATGCAATTAGCGGTTCATGATTTGAGGGCTGGTGGATCCAAACATGTAATGCATATAAGAAATAAACAGTTTTGATGTCCATATGAAAACAGTGCATGTATTTCCACCCCAATAGATAGTAAAAATAGGGGCTATGAAGACTCACCGAGCTTGTGATGGCAAAATACGCGCAAAAATGCAAGTTTGCGTTGTTTAATGGGTGATGAAACCGGATGTGTTTAACCGAGTCCTAAATGATAATAAGGACTTAATATCTCTAATATATGATAATATGTATATTTATATATTTTTATGTCTTAAATCACCCAACATTACAAGTTTATAAATAACACCCACTTAAAACGTCAAGTTTATATATATATAATTTTCCAGCTTTCGAAGGTTTTTCGGCCTATTTTGAGGCTGTTTTTGACCAAGCTCCAAAACATTTTAGGCTTTGGTTTTCTTAGACATTAAACTACTATATACAAATAATTTTTAGAGTCAAGAATGGCCATTTTTCGAGATGTTTAGGTTGGGGAAAAAGCTTGTTGGAAACCCTATGTTGGCCATTTTTGAGCTGTCAAACTTTCGGTTTCCCAAATAATTTCTGGAGGTCTTAAACTCCAAAATAAATTATGAAAACTTGCAGATCTATAGTTAAGACATAGATCTAACTTTTGAGACAAGAATCAACTCATTTCGTTAAGTTATGAATTAGTTATGATTTTTCAAAGTCGATATAAATTTTCTGCTGAAAATCCGCAGTTTATAAACTTGAAATAACTTATGATTCTTGTTGTTTATTCAAAGACTATTTGTTTTCATAATATTAACACTTTTATGATGTGTTTATATATTTATAAACACATTTGAAGAAAACAACTTAAAAACAAAAACTAGAAACTTATAAACTTGAGTTTTTATAAAACTTGTTGTTGTTGGTGATTATATATATTATGCAAGACTTATATAAACATAAAGGGATAATTGTGCAAAAAACCCCAAACTTCTCAGTTTTTTGGGATTAAAACCCCCAAACCATTTTTCGTTGCATAGAAAACCCCAACTAACTAAAAATCAGTAAATCAAGGTTTTATCAATGGGTAACCGGTTGAAACCAGTCATTAATCATACGTGGACCGGTAAATAACCTACGTGGAATAAACCTTAATTGTTGAAACCGGTTGTCAAGTATTACACATCATTTAAATCACCCGTTGATGATGTAATCCCGTTTAAAAATTACAATTAAAAATTATCAACAGGGGTTTAAATGATGTGTAATACTTGGAAACCGGTTTCAACAACTAAAATTTATTCCACGTAGGTTATTTACCGGTCCACGTAAGACTAATAACCGGTTTCAATCGATTACCCATTGATAAAACCTTGATTTACTGATTTTTAGTTAGTTTGAGGTTTTCTATGCAACGAAAAATGGTTTGGGGTTTTAATCACAACTGATAAGTTGATGGTTTTTTGCGCAATTATCCCAAACATAAATGTATGATGAAATAAGTTAGTATGTACTTACTTTGATGTATTTAGAGTATGAAATTGAGAAGAAGTTGGAACTCTTGCAAGATTTGTACCAAGAACACTTAAATTTCACCAAGAACACTTGAATGAAAATGTTTGTAGTGGGTGTGTGTGTGGGATCCGGTTTTTAGAGAGAAAAAGGAAGAGTTTTGGTGTGAAAATAATGAATGGGAAGCTCTCTATTTATAGGCAAAGTCTTGGTCTTTCAAATGGAGGTTGAGTGGAGTGTTGGATGAGATGAAAGAAGATGGTGAAAAGGATTTGATTTTGATGGGTTATGGAAGTGTGTATTATAAAAATGAAGTCAAAACCTACTTGTACCTCCCTATGGGCAGATTTTTAGAAGATATTTTGATGTATTTTCATTTTTTTGTATAAATGTATTTAGAATGTATTCTTGTATTTCCCTTTTTATGTAAATTCATAAATACTTTTGAATGCATTTGTTTAATGATTTGTTTTAGTCTTGCATCATTAATGTTAAGTAAGTGTATTAATGCATGATTAGTGTTACTAATCTTAATTTAATTATGTACTTAGTTGACTTAATCCTTCATATCGTAAATCGATCGGATTAATTGATTTCCCGATTCATCGCACCGATGAATTTGATTCTAATTGAGTTGAATTTCTTCATGAACCTTGTTAATCACTTTGATTAATTTCTAATGACCACTGATTAGGTTATAATTGGCTATTAAATATTGATTAGGTCGTAGTTGCTAACCTGGTTTAATGTCGGATGTTACAGACGAGAAACTCTTGGCTCTTTTGAATGATCTTTTAATCTTTGAGAAACCATGACAAATTTTTCTCTGTAGACAATTTATTTTACAGATTGTTGAAAACTTTGATTTACCAATTTTCCCTCACTCTTAAGAAGAGCTTCTTGATAATCAAGAGCTTTCTTTTGAGTTGACTTTAATTCATTTCTAAAACTTTAATTTTATGTTGAAGAACTTTTGTAGGATTGTAAAGGTGAGGGATTGGTTTTACTGGTTCTGATTCCATTTCAGCTTCAGAATAACTAGACAAGAAGTCTTCCTCTAGAGTGGGTACTCTATAAGGATAACTCTCGTTTAGTTCTTCATATTTAAAAGATATTTCTTTTTCTTTATTTTCAATACGTGTCTCATCCTCTTGGGTTAAAACTTCTTTTGATGACTCAAAAAAGAAAGATTTAAGCCCAGCACCCATGTAATTCATGTCATAAAACAGAGGTAAAACTTTTTGAGCTTTTTCCAAATACTTAGGATTTTTGAAACCAATTCCTTGTTTAGAATGGTAAAACCTAGTCTCTTTGGGCTGATTCAAATGAATAGTTTGTTCAGTTTGACCCCGTTTTAAAAATTCATCATCAAGGGTCTTTATTCGAGAGTACAAACTTATTCTTTTTTCTTCTATCATTTTGTATTTTTCTAAGCTGTCTATGTTTTCCATACTTACCGGCTCTAATTGTTTTGATAGAACATATATTTCTTCTTTTAATGAGAGCAT
Source organism: Centrapalus pauciflorus (assembly GCA_020465985.1). NCBI lineage: Eukaryota > Viridiplantae > Streptophyta > Magnoliopsida > Asterales > Asteraceae > Centrapalus > Centrapalus pauciflorus. The sequence goes on from JAANYP010001512.1 coordinate 59,338, forward strand.
TTCATTAGATAACCTATCCATACAAGATTCTAGGTACGTATGCCTTTCCTGAATATCTACCTTTTCAATTAGCATCTGTTTTATTACATTATGATTAGTTAACCACTTTGATTGATATAACTCAGATGACTCTTTTAATGTTTGAGCTAGATGTTCAACCTGCACACACTTTTCTGTTTCAACATTTAACCTAGCTTCTAAATCAAGTATATGTGTGTGCAATTTACATTCACTATGTACAGATAAATTATTTACATGCTTTGGAATGTAAAAAGGAATGTACCTCTCGTGCCTCAGAATCTGATGACGAACATTCTGGATCGTCGGATCTAGCCATCAGACATGTTGGTGGATTTTGCGGTGTCTCCCGCTCAGCAGCAGTGTCTGAATCTGAATCAGTAGATGTAGCATAGTCGTCCAATCCCAGACGATCCGCCATGTAGAAATTCTTGCCTTTGTCGTCCTCGTCATCAGTATCCTCGGCATCCCAATAATCTTCTTGGGCAACCAAAGCCATAGCATCCGTCCTCTTCTTGGCGGCTTCCAGCTTCCGCTCATAATAACTGACGTCTCCTTCAAACTTGTTCTTGCATTCCCGAGCAAAGTGGCCCGGTTTGCCGCATTTGTAACACAGACTTCCTTCGGTTCCCTTAGGCTCTTCTGCTCTCGGCCTCTCATCTCTCCTCTCCACCGGCCTCTTGTCGGCACGGCGAGGTCTCTACTATCATCTATTCGGTTGTCCCGACGATCATAGTCCCTTCGATCATCACGTCGGTCATCCCTTCTATCATCACGACGATCATCCCGACGGTCGTAATCGCGTCTATCATCCCTGCGATCATCTCTCCTATCGTCTCGCCTTTCATAACGGCGGTCATCCCGATAGTCCCGTCTATCGTCATATTGTCGGTCATCTCTGTCATCCCTTCGATAATCATCCCTACGATAATCATCCCTTCTGTCATCTCGTCTGTCATCAGAATACCTCCGCGACCGGTTTCGTAGCGGAGCTGATTGTTAGTCTCATTGGAAAAAAACGTCGCTGTTGAAGACGATTAGTCCATAAGGCTATTTGTTCCTGAATTGCCGCTTCTTCTTCATCTATTATCTCACGCGGCGGAGAAGCATATCGACACTGGATGATGATGAACCTTGAGTATAAGATGTAGTGGGAATGTTCTTGTTGGAAATCAAGGCCAGAGAATCAGTGGGTTTCATGCTCGTATTGGCAGATAGTAGCAAGGATGCTAGCTGATTGGCCATCTGCTTCTGATGGTCTACGTCACCCTGATACTTTTTCAGTTCTTTAAACACCACATTGATAGACACATTGGGGATATCCAAAACTCGTCGCGTTGCTCGGCATGCAATTTGCCATTTGGGGGCTAAGGCTGCAAAGAACTGGATGTTGATGTCATCCTTGTCTTTCTTGATGTGCAGTTTGTTAAGTTCATTCAAAACTGCACAGAATCTGGTAAACGTGGCCTGTAGTGACTCCCCGTCTTTGGCCCGGAATTCGGTAAACTTTGTATTTGCCTCTTCAATTTTGGCTCTGTCATCTAAGTCTGCCCCTAGCAATTGAACCTCTAATTCATCCCACATCTCTTTAGCGGACATTTTGTTGTCTACTCCTACAAGGATATCAGTGGGCAGGGCTTGGTAGATCAGATATTCAGCCCTCTTGTCAGCATGTTGCCTGTCTCGCTCTGCATCATTTGCAGTTTCACGTTCAACTTTGGATGCGAGTACAGTGTGGTCAGCTTTGGGTCTAGAAGCAATTTCCCGATAATAGATAATTGGGCCTTCAGAAATTGATTGGAGCATAAGGTTGCCATTTGGTTGCATACCGACAAACTTGAGAAATCGGGACTTCCACTACTCATACTCATTTGGATACAGATAAGTGGTCTGTTCTCGGATCCGAGGACAAGGGCTTCTCGAGACATGATTTATGGTGCTGATATGAAAGAATGAGATCTTGAAGGTGGAAACTGGATTCGGATTGGCTGAACTGCGGATGAACAGTACCTTGGATGGTACGAATTCGGATCAAATGTTGAGTTCGGATTGGACCGAATTCGGGTGAACAGTTGTTTCGGACGGGAATTCGGATAAACTGTAACTTCGGATGAAACCTAGACCTGGTTGACCAACAAAGGATGGACTAAACTCAGATGGGTCGAATTCGGATGAACAGTGAATTCGGAAGGAATGGAATTCGGATGGACAAAGATCAAGAGACCAAATTCGGATGGTTCGAATTCGGATGAACAGTATACACTGCGAATGAACACTTGGAAAATTTTTTAAGAAGGAAACACCGAGTGCGGATATGGACCGAATTCGGGTGGTCCGAAATGAAAGTACACAATGAAATTACAAGTTAAAATAAGTTTTTAAAATTGCCTGATCTGAACTTCGGATGGTCCGAATTTCGGATTGGATCGAAGTGCGGTCCGAAGTGGGGAATATATGGTCCGAAGGTCACCTAAGTATGGTCCGAAGTGGACCAAACTATGGTCCGAATTGGTCTGGATTGGGGTCCGAACTGGTCCGAAATTAGGTCCGAAATGCAACAGTATATGGTCCGAATTCCAGCAGTTATGAAATTTCAGAAATTGTCCAGAATTACAACTAGCAGATTTTTGGCCTAAAAATAGTTTCTAAATGATTGGAAAATTATTTTAAACACTTTTAAGTCTTTAAAATATACCAAAACACCTAAAAATCTTTTAAAAATGGACCAAACCCACTAGAAAACCCATGTTTTTCAAGACTGCAAAAACGAATTTAGTTGGACAATATGATGTAAAGATTGAACCTAAATAGCTTTAAATCAGTAGGGGATAAATACAAGATGATTATACTAAAAGAAAAACACGAAAACAGATTAATTTTTAAGAAAAGAAGATCAAACCGTGGAAAAGATGAAGAACAGCGAATAACCAGCTTGAATCCGAGAAAAACATTTTAAATCCACCTCCTTGAGCTTTGATACCAATTGTTATTGATGATTCCCAGATAATATCAGCACACAATCGACAATATACGCTCAAATAATCACTCACAAACGGAAACAATGCTCAATGATTAAAGAGAGACAAAGAGAATAATATGAATATGAATGTGGCGGCTGGAGAGAAAAACTCGTGTATTTTAATTCTCAATTGTCCACTTCACTTTTACAAACCCTAGGCCCTATATACCTAAGGGGAATTAATTAACTTTAAGGGAATGACAGTTTGGCCCCCTTAACTCTAAATACAAAGAAACTAAATAGAAATAAATTACAAGACAAACTATTCTAAAAATAATTATTACAAAATAAATCCACAAGATCGAAATTAAATGTCTAACAGTTTCCAGATGTTTGACAAAGTTCATTACTCATTAATTAACTAATAGATAAGGCATTTTTGTAGGAGAGAATTTCATGTATATCCTTGTAAACCTCTATTATTACATATATATCCTTACAAAATTTCTTATTACATATATATCCTTTAAAACTCACTAATATATCCAAATATCTAATTTATAATTATTAAAATATTTAAAAAAAAATGTAAAGAAACTATTTATCTAAGTAATTTATTTAAATTCCTTAAATACCACTAACCTTGTTTAGCAGGAAATAGAATCTGAAATTGAAATTGAATAGGAATTGAAAAGTCACCTTCCTTCTTCATCCCTTCACGCCGATGGCAGTTGGTTACGCTTCATCCTTTCACGTCGATGGGTCCTCCATGAAGCACAAAATCAACTCCACACTCGGTTTTTGTAGGTTGTGATATTTGTTCATCGTTATCGTCAACATCATTGTCGATTGCGACTCCACACTCGGTATTACAGACTTCAACCACCGGTAACTACAAAAGAAAAATGGCCTTTAGCGACATAGTCAGCGGCATTTTTTATGTCAGTGACATCAAAGGAGGTGTCGCTATAAATGCGTCACAGATTTTAGTGATATCAAAAGACACGTCGCTAAAATTTTTGACACCTTTAGCGACTTCTGGTAAAAGTGTCGCTATCAAGAGTTATGTCACTATTGGTGTCATTATTTATGTCATTGTTCTTTAATTATGTCACTAGTAGTATTATAATCTGTGTCACTACTATCGCATGTTGTTACTAGTTGAATCACGATTTGTGTCGCTATTTTTAAATGATGTTGCTAGTTGAGTTATTGTCTATGTCACTATTTTTGGATGATGACGCTACTTAGGTAGCTATATGTGTCATTGTTAACGAAGGTTGTTGCTAATGACATTACTGTTTGTGTCACTGTTTTCTTGAATAATGTTGCTAGTTGTGTTGCTATTTATGTCGCTATTAATAAATGTTGTCGCTAGTTACATCACTACTTATGTTGCTATTGTTGAATGATGTCGCTAGTTGAGTTGATGTATGTGATCATGTGTGTCGCTATTATTAAATGATGTCGCTAATTGTGTTATTGTTTGCATCACTATTATTGATTAATGTTGCAACATGTGTCGCTATACTTGAGTAGTGTCACTACTCATGTTACTATATTTGTCGCTATATTTGATTTATGTCACTATGTGTGTCGCTATTTGAGTCACTGTTTTTATATGATGTCGCTATTATTATTATTTTTTTATATTGTTGCTATTTTCTATCAAATTATCTCAACTATATTATTAACAATTATATTTTATTAAAAACTAAAATTGGAGAAAATCTATTGTTTATTTATTACATCAAACTATATTATTAACAATTATTTAAGGAATAGTTATGTGTACTCAAAACAACAAATTTGTTGTATATCAACTAAACTACCAATGCTCTTATTGGCCGATATTGGAAAACGTTTAGAAGTCTTTCAGTGGCCATTTGCATTTATTCAGTCACCGTGCGTCGTACATTTTCCTCCAACTCATCAATTCTTTGTGCTTGTTCCAATTGTGTAGCTTTGATGATTTCTTGTTTTTCTTGTTGTCGTTGTAACATCTCTCGTATACTATCCCAATCTGTATTACTGGAATTGTTGACTGCAGGTTCCTCATTGTTGTTGTGAAGAACAAAATCATCAACACTTGACCCCAATCCATGGACTCTGCCATTTTTTGAGCCAACAATGTCTAGCCATCTTGAGTATGAGTTGTCCATAGTCCTCTGTTTATATATATATATATATATATATATATATATATATATATATACTAGTTATGATACCCGCGCGTTGAGGCGACGGGCACCGGTGTTTAAAAATTAATCTACTTATAATGTTTGATAACAAACCGATGCCCCAAAGCTCAAACTGTGATAAAAACCAAAGTCATTTTCATGTTGATGTCACAACAAAGACACAATCAAAATGGCCAACTTTGAATACAAACAACTCACATATACACAACCACCAGCATATATGCAGCAATCCTTTGGAACAAACAAGTGCCCTGTCATAGATTCAACAATTAACACGTATCTTTCATCATACATCAAGCAAAATGCAGCACCCTTCTCTTATTCTTCAACTATCAAGATCATACAAATTATCATGTACAAAATAAAGACCAAGGATTTTTGCATCCAACTTATCATCAACCGCAACCTAAATTGCACTACAAGCATCAATCCATGATATCAAAATTTTGGCCTGTGAATTTCACAGATAGAATGTAATCTGCTGCTTTAGATTGTTTCATTTGGTTTCTCATTGATGTAACTTTCGATGGTTTCTTTGGGTTAGCATGTTGTATTTGTCTCATCCTAGGAGACCACTTGGTTTGTTGAAACATACAGAATCCATATTATCCATATTATTGACAACATACATTACAAATGTGATCGGATACGATCAAGCGTAAGACATGATCACACAGAATCCATATTATATATACAAGTAAAAACAATATCGCTATTACATGGATCAACAGACATATCCCTATTTTCATAAAATCAAATTTATACAACATACTGATTCAAGAGATGTGACAAACAAATATGAGAGACTGAGAGACAATGAAGAGCAAGAGGCAAAGAAAACTAATACTTATCTGGTCTATTGTTATCAAAGTGGGAAGTAGCGGTGGAGAGTGTGCAATTACTCGGCAACGATGGCAAGAAGCAAGGGTAAACATAGTGTGTGGGTTAGGACAAGGAAAAATCATGTGGGAGAATACGACCTTGCACCCTCTCTTTTTGTGAAGTGAAAAAGAGTGGTTTTTTTCTATTCTCTCCTCCCTAACAAATCTTCTTTTGGAAAACAAACGTCATGATAAATAAGAATATACAGAATTGTTAGGCGAATTGAAGAGAATCTAATGATTATGTTAACCAACATATAAAATCACCAGGCATATCCAAATCAATAACATCTTCCACTTTACATTGTAGATGATATTAGATTATACATGTTAGTATGTAATGAGACACTCTATGATTCACATAATTAATGGCTCCAAATATTTAATTTAAAACATATTTCCAATTTACTTCAAAAGTTTTCCAACTTATATAGTAAATCTATTAGTAACAACCCATGATAATCAAAATATCAGCAAAATGATATTTAAATTCATCGGGATGTCTATTAGATATAAAATCCTAACTAAAACTCAACCAAAACAACATGTTCAAAACTAAATACCACAAGTCCAACTCTAAACTTCACTTCACATCAGACTTTGCCAAATAACTGTGTGGATTCAAGTCAAGTGCAACACTCGTATTACAAATTAAATGTTGAGTGATAAAGTTCATTCATACTCCCGTTGTAACGTTACGAAAGCTACAATGGTGTACAATTCACCATACAAACGACAGTGAGACATCTCAGTTCAATGAGCACATGACTAACAATTTCAATTCATGTTTAATTCAAGATGAATTCAATGAGTTAAATGACAATAGAACAATCGTATATAATGCACAAATTTAGAATGTTCTAAAAAAATGATACATGTCACAAATAATATATGAACAAGTCATACATCAAATGCATGGAAACACGCTTCAATACTCATATATGAATGTAAATATAGTTAATCTATCACTCACCATAGATTGCAATAGAAGGCTATTAAACTCATTTCAAATTATAGTCAAATCCCTTTATGGAAAATTACCAAACCGAAATAATGATCAAACTAAGTCAAAAGGTCACAAATAGGTCTTAATTATGTCCCAAAATGTCTATCATAATGTGCAGTGAAATCTATATAAGCACACGACTTTAAACAATTCAAAGCTGAAAATTGACAGCTTTTTCGCCCGACCAGCTGTAATCAACGGCATTTTTGACCCTTTTATAATTCATTTCAACTTCTGGGATGTAAAGGTAAAACAAAGTAAACTCTTCAACCTTTCCAACGATATAAAGAACACTCAAAACGGAGATGCCGTTGATTTTATACAATTTTTTGAAAACATGTTTGTGCTGTCCTTTTGTTTGTGTTGTCCTTTTGTTTGTTATGTACATACGACACTTGCATGTCAATACCATGATCAATTTAAGCATATACAATCATGGTACAAGTCCCGAAACCACCAAAAAAAAAAATCATACCTCAACATTAAATGAGTTTCAAATTCTTATTTAAACACCAAATACTGCTTCAATTCCAGTCATATTTTCTGCTACGAAATTTAACCAAATAAAATTAACAACTTAATTTATAAAATCAAGTCAATAATATGAAACAAAACTCAATTTTAAGACAAAACATGACTAATTACCTTATGGACTTAGGAAACACTCTTAATTGATCTTTAATTCAATAATTTCAACCTCAATTTGCCAAGAATAACTTGAATTGAAGATTGATAAAGATGGAGATGAAGGAACGTAGGTTACAAAAAGTTTAGGAAAACTATAAGGGAGTTTAATTACAGAAATAGAGTTTTTAATTATTTTAAATGAAAAAATGCTAATAATAAAAATATTCTTTAGTTTTACTCTTTTTAACAACTTAACCCCTAAAACTTTCAGATGTAACCCAAATAACTCCTTGAGCTCAAGAAACCTTCAACTTTCTGGTTTTTCACAAAAAATCTGCCCAGAATAACAATCAACTTTGCTTAAATTGCATGATATGACAACAAACTTTCAAAATGAGTTAGTCTTCGACAAAACTTTCACAACACCTTGAAAATCTTCTAAAAATACTATTCCTATAATATTATTGCACTTCCCACTGTAAATTTGTATTTTCACTCGTTATAATGCTATTCTTTGCATAAAATAGCAATAAACTTTCATCGGACGTCCAATTTTAGCGAGACTTTTTGGAACAAGCATAAAATCCTTATAAAAGACCCAATATATAAACACATTTCATAATTCATTGATATTTCATACTTTTGAGCATTAAAGTACCAAAAGCTTGTTTAAAATAGCAATGAACTTTCATTTGATGTCTGATTTCAATGATTCTTATTGCAACACATCCAAAATCATTTAAAAACATCAAACCTATATAAATATTTCATCATTCATTGCTATTTATGGATTCAGTACATTAAAGTCTCATTTATTCAATATTTGACTTTTAAAAGCCAAATAGGAGACTTTTGTTATTTCATCAATTTTGTGAACTTTATATACATGTTTAACAATATAAAGTTAAGCATTACCGGAGAATAGCGTGTGTTACATGTAACACTTTCCACCTTTCACATAATAAGGATATTGAATGATCAGCTTAATTGTCAACTCATCTTTGGATTGTTTCTGCTCACACTGGACATCTATCTACATACACTAACTGTAATCAGAATGGTACAGTATAACACACTTTCTTTATGTACCAAACAATGCAACCTGTTGGTTTTGTCAAATTATGTTAAATGTGAAGTCATATGTGAATTGTTCATGCTGACAGGACATGTATCGACATACACAAAATGTAGTTGGAATGGTACAATATAATGTTTGAAAGCATAGTGAAACTAACCTCCTGATGGGCGTGGACATGTGGTTGACACATCGGTTTGTATGTTTTGGTAATCGCTGATTGGCAGGTGAGTCACCGTCACTTGAACAAAGAACAAAATATAATGAAGTATAAAGAGACGAAACAACAATGTTTATCTATAATCTATTAAATAAGAACAATAGAAGGAGCCAAATGGTCATTTTAGTAGGACCGAAAATGTATTGCATATATAATAACTTTGAGCACTTGAAAGTGAACAAAGCAACTAACAGAACCTGGAAAATCACAACCACTGAACAAGGTTTATACACAGGGTCAAAACATATTACTATTAGAAATGGAAACCAAAAGGGAAAACATAAATTGATGATTGGTTAAACTTGCATCATGTATGATAAACCAAATTGGATATCAGCTTTCATTGGTATGGGGATACGGGTAATGAGTTTCTTTATTATTACTTCATGGATAGACCATTGTTTTTATGACAATTTGAAGATTGCTTTAAGCAACTTCCAGTTTATTTAGTTAATACAATCAGAATTACAATACAAAACTCTTATGAAGTAAAATTTAAACAAATCAAAGTCTCTAAAAATAATTTTAAAATCATTTAACATCAATCAATCAAAACCAAAATCCATATGTTAAATGCAGAGCCACAAATTGCATAAAGCTGGATTTAATAGAAACCACATACTATTTCTTGGCTGATCAAAGTGCAAAAAGGTCATTTATAGGCACGGACCACACTGTTGGTGGGTAGTTCCACCAGCAAAAGGTATATAGCCACAATTAAGGAAATGCAATTCAGTACATGATGAAATATAAGATATAGTATAACCAGTCTTGTATATATTGATTATATACAGGTGATGAAGAGAGTCTCCAGACCAATAAAAAGTTATTCATACCAAAGGTCATGCAATTCACTCCATATAACCTCCTAGCACATCATAACCACCGCAAAACATGATAACCTGAAGACATATGCTACTAAGATCAATAAAAGGATAGATGATTCAGCTCAAGTGCATGTAAGGATATCATACAAAAGCAACAAAATCAAATTAATTCATTAGAGGTGAATAAGAAACCAATATTTTATTAAAAACATGTAAAAGGTAGGAAATATTCTTGAATGATGGAGAAAAATGATAAAAAGAACCAAATAATTATGTGGCCAATAATTCAGGTTTGTGATGCATATACATAGAGAAAAATTATGAACAATTTAGATAAAATAACTAAATAAGGAACAAAGAAGTTTGATACCAAACTGGTAAATTACATCGTGTGGAGGAAAGAAGACGTGGAGAGGATTAGTAATTAGCTAATCAAATCAAAGTTACACTTTGACATTTGCAATTTGCTTTACCTTAAAAATACTAATATACGGGTTTCATGACACAATAATCAAGAATCCCACATTAAACCAGGTACTAATTTTCTTTTCAATAGATATCAATAATTCAACGGAGCTATCAATTGCCAAATAAATGAGATTTCTCATTTTGGAAAGAGAAAAAAGTAATTCCTTCAAGTTCGTTTATGTGTGTAACAAGATTTCAATTTGTATGGATTTGAATGTACCGATTGTGAGAATCTATGTAGATATGAAATAAAAGTTAACAATTTAGAGTTTAATGAAGTTGTTGAACCAGGAAGTTATCGATGTTGGTCTGATTGGTTGGGTCTCTAACAAACAAGATACATTATGATTTATATTTTTCTACTACCAGAACATAAGAAATAGAAACCATTGTTAACAATATGTTGAGTACCAAAGTAACAAAACCTAAAACCACTTAATTTTTCCGGTAGATTTTCACAAACATTTCGTCAAACACTTGGCTGACAATGTATTAATGGTTTATCCAATTTCAGTAACAATCAGTAACAAATTTCTGGTTCAAACATTTCATCGAACATTTGATATACAGATGACTAACTAACAGTCCACTCGCTATTTGCATCAGGATAAAAATGTCTTTAAAAAGCAAAATAAGTACGATGAAGAAGCAGAATGGAATGTGAAATATGAAATATACCGGTGTGTATTGATTCAATTGAAACCTCATGCCGTGGACATCTATTCACTATTCGTTCTTCGTTGACGATCATATGAAGATGAAAACCACTCATTATGAGAATCTGGAGATGATGGAAACAAAGTTAAAATGGAATTTGGAGAAGAAGAAATGCATACATGATCCATGACCATAAAATGAAACCTGCAATCGTGAATGTGAGAAGCTAGAAGCGTGACATATGAGCTTAAGGTGCTTTATAATAGAAATAATAGATGTGATTAAGAAGAAAGTAGGAAGCTGTAAAAACATGCATTGAATGACATTGTTTACCTCAAAATTATGTTCTTTATGATTTTTGAAAAGGCAGATTAGAGGGGGGGGTGTTCCTACATGGAAAAACCTAATCAACCTGACATCAAGGTCCAAAAGCTCAAATCCCGTAAAGTTCAAAGTTTTCATCATGGTTTAAAAGAAATAAATCAATTAATTTTTAAAATGGTTCAAACTTTTGAACTTAGTTCCATAGTTACATAGCCTATGTATGTAACAAACACAACAAATAAGAAAATTGTATTTGTTAAATTCCAAAAAACTCATTTATAAATCTGGAAAAGTTGGTTGATCACAAAAGTCAAAGTGCACCTCCTAAAACACATAGCAAAGGTCTAAAGGAGTATTATTTTAGGAAGGACGACGTTGAATTTTACTCCATATAAAACAAGTATATCAATCACCAAAAAGGTAAATGTGGTATTTAATGTACTATAGGTTCACCGAATTTGATAAATATATATTCATCTTTCAACAAATACATCTAGAGAATGTGAATTGCTTTCTCATAAATTTCATTTGTCATGACCATAAAGTCTTGATATTTGCTAGCCCATTTAGAACACGTACTAATTGGGCATAGAAATTAACATCTTGACAATGACCTAAACTTCTATTGAAAACTAAAGAAATATTTGATTAAAAATAGAATAAAAATAAAGAGGCATACATACCATGTGTTTGAATCTACAGCTGTCACTTCCATTTACAAATGAGAACTAAAAAAATTACGTTCAATCGGCATCATATGAAACATTAAAGTCATTAGAGAAATAGCGGCTCTGAAAGGTATAATTGTAACAATGAGAAATAACCTAAACAAAGCATAACCACTTCATCCCTAGTATATGAATTGATAATCATGTCAAAAACCAAATAAACAAACCCCATCGATAAAACGTCATAAATACAATGTAGGTAACTAACAATTTAAGGACCCACATCTCTCTCCATGTAAATCAGATCTAAGAACGGGAGAATATGTGGAGCATATTGAATCAGCAATTGGGTTTTAGGAGAGTTCTTAAAACCCAGAAATATCCTTGAATATGCATCCAATATGCCCTTTCTCAAAAGATTGGTGTCCTCTAGCATTTCTCCATATATTTTGTGAAGTCTGGCCTGTTGCATGAGCAAGGGTTTCTATAGCATGCATAGTTCCCCATATTGTTATTGCTATTTATGCTATGACACCTTTGTAGTTGTTCCATTAAAACCTAAGAAGAAGTCACCATTAGCCGTCATAACGAATCAGAAAAAGGCTAGTAAAGTAATTGTCAGAACAGATGCAACGTAACTGCAGAATCCAAAAAAGGATTGCTAAAATGGAACATAACAATTGTCCTCACACTTAATCAACAACATATAGAACTCGTTTTTATCTTGCAAAACAATGATGAAATCGCATGTTAAAGTGCTGCCAAAAAACAACTTATTAGCTACAAAAACTCACTGAATAAACAACTCAATTAGTTGTGAAGATAGCAAATCAATACGTCATCTTTTTAAAAAAATCTACCCTCCCATTAAAAAGAGGCAAACTACCATAATATATGTAAACAATGGAAGTATATGATAAGAATTTGGAATGGACAGATATTAAGATTTGGCAAATCATCCATAAATTAGATGTTCATCTAAATAGCATTGCATTAAATTTGTAGTTTAAGAATTTCAAGTCAATAAATTTTTTTTTAATCTTAAATACACAACAAATAGGTGCAAAAATTTAGTGAGTGTAGAGAAAGTTTTAGTGGAAGTCAGTAGCAATCTATGTTGTCATTTAGGTTACTTTGTCATGGCATATACTTCGCATTTATGTCTAAGCAACTGATGTATAGACCATGGTGTTAACGGAAAGCAATATGAAATGTATTGGATTTCGGAGGAGGTATATGTGTTAGAAGTTTTTAAATTGTGCTTAAAGGAGACTAAAATATGTAACATTAATTAGAAGGGAAACATGATCATATAAGAAAATTAATCAAGCACTATGAGTATTTGAAAGTATATCATCTCTTGTTGAAACATTGAGTTGCGTATATTTTTAACGTGATCAGCTAGTCGGTAAATGAACATATTAGAGAGAAGTAGTAGAAAAGTAGAGTACCTTCAAATGAAATTATGAGACAAGTAAGAGACGACGCTAGGAAACTTTTGATTATTTTCTTTGCATCTAGTGAAGTGGATCCGAGGCATATATCAAAATTAGTAGTATTCCCATCCAGTTGCCCAATGAGCATGAAGGGTAAGAGACAAAAAAAAATGTCAGCAACAATAAGGGAATATGAAAGTGGAATAACAACAACTATAGGCAACACCTTGTACAAACCACAAGATCATTTGATTGTAATTTGTCGACATATACCATGTCGACCAACCTCCATTTACAACATTATACACTTGTCATGCTAGTTTTGGTTGTTGCTGTCGATCAGTGTTATATTGTGGCTTGGTTGATCGACACAAATCGAAGCTTGGTACCTGAGGTTTGTAATATGCTTAGGATAAGACATAAAATGGTAGAAAATCAGAATTGTAGTTGATATCAAATACACATTAACTAATTAAAATAAATGGAATTCGTTCAAATGGAATTGAACCACATAAGACATGAGAATGGTACAGGAGAATTATAAAACCATCCCATTGCTACATTCAAAATATTCAAAATGAAACAGTGCATAATAAATGAAAAGATCAAAGGCTCAATGTGGATGCATATAGCAAAGGCATATATAATGAATCCCCTCTCGATTTTCCATAGCAGAATAGGAAGTGAAAAACACTCCCTTCACAAATAACCAATCATGATGAAACAACGGCAACTGGGCAAGTCCCCATAATCGTGCATATTAAAAGAAACACAGTGTTTATAGTAATATTAGGCTGCCAATTTGCAACCCAAACCAATTCGATAATCCTTTTCTTCTGCTCGTGATTGGTTGTCTCAATATGGTGAATGAGAGCACAAGTGCCTGGAGGTATCATCATTGATGGTGTGCATACTTTTTTAATTAAAATTGTTACAATAACCGAACAGAAAATCATCAAAACTGAGACAATAAGCGAAAATCATTAAAAATTAAATTCGATTTGGTTCGAACATTTCATCGAACACCTTGTGTTCATAATTGATGAGCGAACAGGGTTACTCTTTTAGTCGAATGCAAGCAAAAGCAACATATATTTGGCTTGTACAAAATGCCAGGGGAAGAAAAATTAATTAAAATTGAGACAAGAATCGAACAGAAAAGCAATAAAATTGAAAGAAGAAGCGAAAATCACTAAAACTGAATTTGTACCGGAGCAAGAATTTACCTTCGTATGTACGTACGATTACAAGTAATTTCGTTTGTGATTTGTGAGATTTGTGGTGAAACTCTGATGTCAAAGGGGATATAAAGTCAGTCGACTATGATTTCTGATGAAATTGTGGAACAAGGCAGGCATACGAGAACTGTAAGCATATGAGAATAGTAAATGGTGATGAAGCAGGTTGAAGCAGGCAAGCAGCCTCCCCATGAATCGCTGATAACTGTAAATGTAAGAGTTGTGATTGGCTTCCCTTAATTTCAACAAATCGTGGGTTACCGATAAGGAATATTCAGCGAAATCGAAAGAACTAAGAAATTTACTTGTAAAACTTATGAAGTTTCGATTCGATTGTTACCCGTGCAGAGCAGAGCATCGCTGTTACTAACTTACAGGTGCAGCGTTTTCAAGGTGCCTGCGACGGCGTTCGATGGCAACCTTTGCCATCTATGGTGTTTGAGGCATGAAAGAAAATTAGGTTGGGACTGGAGACGCCGTCAAGCTGGATCTTGGAACGACGGAGGGAGAGCGGATGGTTAATGCGTGGTTTTTTTTCAGTGAGAGAGTTGGGAGTGAATGTGTGAAATGTGAAAGAAGAAGTTGAGCAGTTAAATTAGAAGCAGAGGAGTGGGAACGGGTTGCTTCTACAGGTGTCAATTTTTTATTGGAATTGTTCTGAAATTTCAACATTTGTGGTAACTGTTTTACATGCTTTATAATATAGTAATATATATATATATATATATATATATATATATATATATATATATATATATATATATATAGGATCCAACATCTCATTTATTAGATCAAATCAAACACATAAATCAAGGGCATCATCCAATAACTTAAAATATGTAGATGCACCAATCAAGTATAAAATATTTTAGTTACCCATGTGTCTTGTGCTTCATTGTCCACAAAGGTGCTGTCTTTTTTCTTATGGGTCCGTTCAAACAGTTCAAAGGCAGTAGGTACTCTCTGTCAAAAAATAAAACGCAAGTAGCAAGGGCACTTATACATTCACTCCACCAAATAACGCATCCCATGGGCCCGCACCAAGTGACACATCATCAGTAGATTATAAGTAAAAAATAGACATTATTCAATGAGCAAAACATGTTTACGCTTCCAGTGTAGATTTAAGTTACATATGCAATGATAATTGAGTACGTGATCGTGGGTTCCATATAGTTAGTGTGACAAGAAATGAAAATGACACCCACATGATGGATATAAAGATAAGGAAAATGATGTAAGTTAAAGGAACCAAAATTCTCTTAGGTGTTTATGTTCCCACAACTACCACTAAATGTCCCATACAACTATCAAATTGATTGGTAGCTCATATATATAATTCTGTCATAGGATCAGACATTCATTAACAGGGCAGAGGTGTTGCCTCCCAAAGAATTATATAATAAATTTCCTTAGGAAGGTAGAAATACAATTGAGGATAAATTCCCTCCCAATTATAATATAAAGTTAATATTAGTTTATTATTTTCAGTTGAGCAAGTATAACCCATGAGAAATAAATGAACTACCTATGGTATTACAATTGCAAGATTCAAAACTCCAATTGTCAATCCTGCACATGACAATAAAACGGATAAGAAAAGTCTAAAAATTAATTAAGTTTCATCACAAGATAAGATAATAGAATCTATATAGTAAATATAGACCTTGGCCACCTCCTGTTCCAGCAGTTAAATCAGTTGTGACAGAGAAGGAGACGCTGTAAGTTATCTGCAGCAAGTATGTAGAGACGCATGTCAGAATCAGAGAGGAAAATGTACAACTGCAACCATATACTTCAATGCACAATTACAATTCACAATACATTAATTGAAATAGCAGCAACAGTTAAAACACAAATCAAAGGATTTAAGAGTACTAATTACCCAAACAAAAGGATAGTGAGTCATAATACAGTGATACTTACAGCAAGAGGAAGACCGAGAATGGCAAAAACAACCAAGGAAGCTGTCTTGATTGCCTCATTTCCTCCTAAGGCATGGTCAAACCCTCGAGATTCTTCAAGAGAAATTAACGTAATGATGGTTGTGCATGGCAAGCAAACACAATGAAGTTGCTTACTGCCCACACAAACTTTGAACCAATCCACCGACACATTGGTTCAATGAAGAAAGAACTGATGCCAAGAACAACCTGTCCCAAGAGAAATGAAGGCCATGGTGAGAAACGATAAATGACAAAAAAAAAAAATGAAGTTGATGAACCAATCTTATATGACTTTGGAAGCACAATGCTAATTTTACATCGTCTAGTTTGTCAAACTGTGTTAAGAAAATGCAGTGCAGTTGGTAGTTACTGTGGCCATTCACATAGGATAGAAAAGTTGCAAGTTTCACAAAAGGACATTCCTAAGAAAAGATGAATTAATAGAAGCAAAAACACAGCAACACCTAGGAAGGTTTAGGACACAAATTAGCAAGGGATTTCCAAGACCTTCATACCCAAACACAAACACACCTAATCATAGACTTGCAAATTGCGAATTGCTAATTGCTGTTACTAATCCAACACACGATACACAAACACACCTAATCATAGACTTGCAAATTGCAAATTGATGTTACTAATCCAACACACGATACACAAACAAACCTAATCGTAGACCTAGCTACACATAAACAATGTTATACCCAAAGAATATTTAATATTTCTCGCAACAATGGACCAAAAATTTTGAAATTAATCGTGCTTCAAATTTGAATATCTAGTGAATACCGTACTTCAAATTAATCGTGCCTTAAACCTAGTTTTTACTGTACGAAATTACGAATGTCGTCTTGTCCGCCGCTTAAACTCAAATTATATTATGAAATCAGTTAATAAACAAAAACTATTAAATGTGATGAGCACCTCTAATCGGCTTTAGAAATTAATTAAACACCTCCGTTCAAATTTAGAAAATTACCTTAATGTGTGATTGAGAACAAAAAAAGAATAAAACTCTGACAGATTATGCGATAGATCAATGAAATACGATGAAGAGAATAATTAGTGAACTATGCAAGGACTGCGATATGTGTCAACGGTGGTGGTCGGCAGCGTGACAGAGGAACCGCAGGGATTGAAGTCGAGAGTCGGAGAGAGTGAGGCGGCGCCAAAAAGACGATGGATTTTAGATAGGTTAGAATGCTAAATTAGATATAGACGAGGGATTTTAAATCTGAGAAATATAAAATAATTTAACCTATATTTACTAGGTTAGATGTGAGAGATATTTATTATTTACTAGGTTAAATTATATTTACAGGCATGATGTTAATATAATAATATATAATAGATTAATTATAGTTAATTATAGTAAATTTACAATAAATATCATATTATTTAGAAAATAATATAAATAATGGTAAACAAGCACTAACATCTTATACATTAATGTCACAAATTCAATGACACATATAGTGTCTTGTACTTGAATGTCACAATCCCAGCAACACCGTTAGTGACTTGTGTACATATGTCACAAATTTAGCGACACATATTGCATCTTATACATGAATGTCACAAATTCTACAACACGTGTAGCGTCTTGTGTATAAATGTCACAAAAACAGTGACACACTTATTGACTTGTATCTACATGTCGCAATTTCAATGACACACGTAGTGTCATATGTATGATTGTCACAGATTTAGCGACACACTTAGTGTCTTATATATAAATGTCACAAATTCAGTGACATGTTTAGCATCTTATATGTGTATGTCACAAAATTAGTGACATGTATAATGACTTTTACGTGTATGTCTCAAAGAATAGCGACACACATAGCAATATTGGTGACATTTTCGTCACAAAAGATGACACTAAAATTGTCACTAGTTTGTGACACTTAAATGCATGACATAAAAAATGTCGCTAAATGAGGCAATCAAGAAACGCAGTAGTTTAGATTTAAACATTTGCTAACATAATTTCATATTTCTGTTATTATAGGATAAGAAATCGGGGAATCACATTCTTGTACTCGAAGCAATAAGTGTCGAAATAAGCACGCTACTCAAGGATGGATTGCTGATGTAGTCACTGACAAGTTGAAATCTGATGGTGATGTCTCTTGTGCAGAACTTCAAATATGGCTTATGAGAAACTACAATGTTTATGTACCTTATATGAGAGTCTTTAGAGGAAAAGAACAAGCTTACACCGATATGTATGGCAAGTGGGATGACTCATTCTTAAAAATAGATGATTTCAAAGAGGAAATCCATAAGAGAAACGCCGGGAGTGTAGTTGAAGTTGACTTTGAGACAAAGGGTGATAGAAAGCATTTTCTACGATTTTTTTTTCAATTAGCCACTTGCTTTAAAGGGTTTCTTGTTGGTTGTTATCCTTACATTGGGCTTAATGCGTGCCATTAGAAAGGGAAGTTTAATGGTGTATTGGTCGCTGCCACAAGCAAAGATGGTAACAATCGTATGTTTCCTGTAGCATATGTTGTGTAACATCTCGAAATCTCACTTATATAATTAGTGTGATAAATGAAATAAAAGTATTAGAATTAAGAAACATGAAATTTAAATGATAAGTACGAAAGTTAATTACCGAAGTTGGGAAAAATAAAAGTTTGGTGACTTATTTGAGAAGATAGACTATAAAATATTAACCTTTCGTAGAAATATTAATTTGGCAATTATAACCAAAAATGATTTCTAGTAAAAACAAGATGAGAAAAGTTTAAATTGCATTTTTGTCTCACTTCGAGACAAGGGGTACAACCCCTCCACCACCCTGTTACCACTTCTTGGCTAAACCAATAGAAGCTTCACATTGGTCTCCAATTTTGTCCCCATGTGTTCTTATATAACCCATTCAAATGCTAACCTTAATACTGTGGCAAAATCAGTAATGTTAATCTAAAAGAAATTTTGTGGTGGTGTATGGGTGCTAGAACAAGAAGGACTCATTTTCTTCTCAAATAGGCTTCTTAGTGTTTTGAGGTCACACTATATTATTCCCGTCACTTTGATTTTTGTGGTGTATAATTGATCGAAATAAGCATTGGAATGAACTAATAAACTGAAACTGAAAGCCTATTGACTATAATATCCATTATCTTCTTCATTCCAAACCCATCACCATTGTTGAAGCTTCAAAGTGGGTTCTAAGTGAGTTTAAAAATAATCTGAAATTTGATATCAGAATGATAGAAATGCTATTAGAAAGAAGATTATGATGTTACATTATGTTTACATGAAAGATTTGATAGTAAATCTCAAAACAAAGTTAAATGATATCTTAGATTTAGATGAAAAAAAAAACAATAAAAATGAGATGAAATCTACAAAATAGAAATCAAATATAAAAGATGGAGATGGGGTGGGGTGGGTTATACACCAAATTCCGACCGGCAGGGGGGCGGCGCCACCACTGGTTGCCGGCCGGTACCCACCTTTTCCCTTTTTCTTCTCCTGGCCGGCGCTTGGCTGCTTGTCCGTTTACCTCTTTCTTTTCCTAGTTCACAACTTCACATACACACAAAGATGTGCTAGTGGTGGGCGTTTTTTTAATTTAATGGGTCTGCTCAAATTAATGAAATAAATTTGGACCAATAGAGATTAATTAGTTGGGTCATGAATGATGTTGTGCTATTTTAGTAATTAAGTTTTGGATTTTAATTAAATAAGATTTAGGTCAAATCTATTAGGTGAACATATTTATTTAATTGATGAGTAGGTCGATTTATAAACGTTATGGATTTGTAGGCATATTTATAAAACTAACGAGTCCATTTATTTTAATTATAGATTAGTGTGATTAAATTGTGACAAGTGATTTATTTAATACATGAGTAAAATTGATTATATAATTTATTAATTACCCAATGGAGTTTAATTAAAAAAATTCAAATCCTCGAATTGGTCGCTATTCAACTTTGTAAGCAATGTTAAATTAAATGAGAACCATACTTTTATAAATAAATTTCTAGGACCAAATGATTTTATTAATATAAGAGTTATAAGCTAACTAATGTGACTAGTTAGTCGTTAAAGAAAGTTTTATTAATTTGGTCGGGTGGTACCTTTTATAAAAATAATAATAAACTCTAATATTGGATTCCATACGGGAAGGACTAAATTAAACACATATCGAAAGATGGTTAGATATTAATAGCGAAATTTTATATTATGGTATCAGGGCTACAGTAGTGTTGTGTTGGGCTTTGGCTAGAGCTTGAATATTGTTGTTAGAGTTTATACCGAACTTCAAGATCGAGGCAAAGTACGGAACGTGTTGATTTGCAGATGAAGTGAGTAACTTATTTGAATGCATAACATTCATATGTGACTACTTGAACTTGACATCTGACTTATTATGATTACAATGAGAATTCTTTTATATTGCCATGATAAAATTATTGAGATTGCTTTGTCATGTTAAATTATTACCATAAGTCTATATGTGACAAACCCCAATATGTATGTACACTGATTGGGTCATTTTATATAGACTTTAATGCGTTTAAATGATGTTATTTTATATATAAAGTGTGGGTATACTGCTACATTTAATTGGTTATGTATCATTTGAAGGTTGGATTAAACTAAAGATGAAAAAGAGGAAGCACAAGTCCATGAGTGAAGTCAAAAATCAAGCCCACGGTCGATTACCTGATCAAGAAAACCAGCCTCGACCCTTGAGTCCTAGGACTCACTTGTACATAAAAGCCACACTCAAACCATGAGTCCTAGGACTCATGGTAGGACTCATCTTTTAATTGAAACCGTGCACCCATGCGAACCCTACGGTGATTTTTAATTATTAGTATGAAGGCAGCACCGCTTCACAAAGAGGACAGACTCATATCAGAATACATACGCACAGAATTGTTAATCAGCAGAAGGTTTTTCAAGGCTTCAATGATATAGTCCGTATGAGACCCAACGGCAGAGAGTTAGGGTTTGGTTTCTTTTACGCTTCATTATTTTCATAATCAATCCAACAACTACGAAATACGTTCCTAACAAGTTCGATGTTTCGTACAAGTTGGTTGATGATCATAAAATTATCATTCAATGGCTTGTTTATTAGCTAAGTATTTGTGTTTTCCGTTAGTTTATCATTTGTTATGAACGATATGTTTTATTTACTTTTCTGTGTGATTATTATTTAAAGATGTTGTTCCGTTCGTTTCTATTTCAATCTTTATTGCAAGACGAGTCGTTGCCGTGTTACAGTTCGTGCCAAGCTCAGTAGATTAGGAGTTAAGACGGACTGTGAACATGACACGATTTGTGCCCAAAATACGGATTGCGATAGATTTGATCGTCATAACTATGTCTATGTGGTTAGTTTACAAAGATAATTAATCAGAATCATAATTTATTAATTTATTAGCAACCCTAGGTCGATTATCCATAATTCCATCCAAACCCTAAATCCGAAGTCGTTGGTGTTCTTATTTTCTTTAAGTTTTCGTAACAAATATATAATTAATTTTCCAAAGTTTCGCTCAATCACTTCCTTCCGTCAATTAGTTTAATAATTCGTTTTTATTATTAGTTTAAAACTATCGTAGAATAATATTGATAACC
Source organism: Centrapalus pauciflorus (assembly GCA_020465985.1). Classification (NCBI taxonomy): domain Eukaryota; kingdom Viridiplantae; phylum Streptophyta; class Magnoliopsida; order Asterales; family Asteraceae; genus Centrapalus; species Centrapalus pauciflorus. The sequence continues at coordinate 81,499 of JAANYP010001512.1, forward strand.
ACATGCTCCCTGAGAAGACAATCCCACTTACCCTAGCTATAAGTTAAGGTGATTAGTGTTTTTTTGAATTATTTGAATGCTTTACGACGAGCGTTGTCACATACTGTGATAAAGATATTATGAGACAAATATGAGAGTGGGATGCTACTTCGTGTGGCAAAGCACACACCGAGCAAGTCGGTGCACTAGCATGTCGGACGAGCCGCATGCCTAGATATGTCTCCAAGGGCGAGCCGTTTTTATTCCAGGCGAGCCGAAACTGTAGTCTGTTGTAGTTATGTCTAACAATTATCCTACCCTTACTATATGTGTTGTTGTGTTTTTAAATTTGTTACTCGCTAGACGATGGCTTACCCCGTTGGGGGACTTATATTTCACAGGTCCTGCCGATAAGGCAATGCCACTAAGGGCCAAAGTTCTCACTGATGTTCAACTACGTGTCGAAGAGATAGAGATGCTTTTGAGATGTTCATGCCTTAGTTTTGTTATGATACTTTTGGGATCGGGTAGATACATCGACTTAATTAATTAAGATTTGGCATGTAATATCAATACTCTGATTTTGTAAGCGCACTCTGATGATGTTTTTGGATAGTTGTCTCCACTATATATTATCCTTTGAGAAAAAATTTATTTATCCCGTATTTTGAGGTGTTTGTAATGTAGAGATCCTGTAACCGCTCTATAGAATTTAGGACGAGTGTTTCATGTTGTGATTGAATCAGAGAATACAAAATCATGGACTTGGTTTCTTGAGTCATTGAAAAAAGATATTGATACTCCGAATGGTCTTGTCATATCTTCAGACATGCAGAAAGGGTTAGAGGTTGCTATCACTCAAGTTTATCCTAATGTTGAGAATCGAGAATGTATGAGACACTTATATATCAACTTCAAGAAACATTTTCGAGGTGATTTCTTCATGTTCAATCTATGGGTGCTACAAATACCTATAGTACTATTAAGCATGACATGTTGTTAGGCGAGATTGCAAGTGTGTGTGATGACGCAATCACATATTTGAACGAGAATCATAAGAATATTTGGAGTAGGAGCAAGTTTGGCACACCGGTCAAGTGTGATTGCATCACTAACAATATTTCAGAAACATTTAACTCTTGGATAGGTAAATTGTGTTATAAACCTGTGCTTAATCTTCTTGATGTCATTAGAGAAAAGCTTATAGTACGTTTTGACAAGAAAATAAGGATTGTCAACAAGTAAAAGGGCAAATTAGTTCCTAGTTCAACAAAATATGTCAAGAGAATTTCTAAGGCAAGTTTATTAAGACATAATAGTTTGTCATCTTAAGAATTATAAAGATAATTGTTTACTAACATTGTTTTTTATTAGAACTTGGGTGAATTTCAATTGTGTAGAATCAGTGACAATCGAGCAGAAGTGAAGGGTAAAGAACAATGTTGGGAGGTCTTACTTGACGAGAGGAAATGCAGTTGTCGAGTTTGGCAAGTAAAAGGCCTCCTATGTGTCCATGCAGCGGCTTTCATTGCTTTCACTAAGGAGGCTAATTTGGACAAATATGTCGATTCGTGTTTTACAGTTGAAAATTTTAAAGAAGCATATGCATTAGAAATTGCTCCGATGCGTGGAAAAGATCAATGGGAGCATATAGAATCAACGGAGAAGATATATCCGCCTCTTATCAAACGACCACCTGAACGACCGAAAAAAATAGAATTGTACCACCCGATGAGCCTAGAAGAAGACATAAATGTCCACATTGTGTTATGTATGGTCACCATGAACGAACATTCAAGAATCCGGCATACATAAGTACGTCCGAAGGGTCACATGAAGCATCTACTCATAAAAGGTTTACTAATTTGCACTCCTTTGTTTTTTGGAGATTAACCTCAAAATACTAGTTTAATAATTTGTTTGTTATTTCAGGAGACGATGATAGAACACAAAAATTATGACTCATGAAGTATGAACTCAATGGCAAACCAATCTTGTTGTTAAACGTGTAATTTTATTGGATGATTATTTTTGAACTTGTACATATATTACATTTACTCATTGAACATGTACTTTTATTGGATAATTATTTTTATATAGGTATTTTAATTATAATGTTGAATTTGTGCAGTGTTTTCGTAAAATTTTAGTGCAGTTTTTAGGCATTTTAGTGTAGTTTTTATGTAGCTTTTAATACAATTTTACTGCAGTTTTTATGCAGTTTATTGATACAATTTTAATTAGAATGTTGAATTTTAGTGCAGTTTTTATGCAAATTTAGTGCAGTTTTTATGTAAGTTTAGTGCAGTCTTTATGCAAATTTAATGCAGTTTTTTTTGTAGATAAAAAATTTTAAGGACATATGTGTAATAAGAAAGATTTCAAAGGATATATATATGTAATCATTGTTTTGTGAGAAAAGGGTAATTTAGGGATTTACATAAATATAAATTAAGAAAATGATATTTTATGTTTTTTAAAATGAATATAATAAATATAAGAGTAAATTACAGAAATGGTCCCTGTGATTTGTTCAAAATTAAGAAAACGGTCCTTCAACTTCTAAAGTTGCAATGGCGGTCCCTCAAACCACTTTTTACTAGCAGAATTGGTCCTTCTGTTTCTAAAATTTTTAAAAATGACGATTTTGTCATTATCTCAATTACAAGTTTGGTAATTTCCATTTTGTTCATTTTTCTTAACTTTTTATTTTTGGTTATAAATTTGAAATAAGTGATTTAATAAATTATGATTTGATTCATTATTAAATGTATTATTATTATTATTAATATTATTATTATTATTATTATTAATTATACCTATTTATTTTGTAAAATAAATCTATATTTATTTACTAAACATTACTTGTATTTATATACTTAATTAGTTAATTTATGCATCTTTTTATATATTCAATTTATTAATTAAAGTTTTATTTATTTGTATTTTATTGGTTCAACTATTTATATAACTTTATTATTTACGCTTTTCTATCAAACTATTTCATTATGTTAATAAATTTTGAATTTATGTAAATTTAAATTTAAATTAACTAATTCATTATGTTTTGATATAAATTTACTAATTTATTACTTTTGATTTAAATATTTTGTTACGCTAATATGTTTTTAATTAAAATTATTATTTTATTTGTTTGGATTTAAATATTTTGTTTTGCCAGTATGTTTTAATTTCAGTATATTATTTTATATTTTTTTTATTCATTTTCGCTTAAATATTTTGTTAATTTTCACTTAAGTATTAACGTAGCAAAATTTTAAATCAAAACAAATAAAATAATAAAATGAAATCAAAACGCATTGGCATAACAAATTATTTGAATCCAAACAAATAAAATAATAAACTTAAATAAAAACATATTAGCGTAACAAAATATTTAAATCAAAGATAATAAATTAGTAACCTTAAATCAAAACGTAATGAATTAGTAAACTTAAAACAAAATTTTCATAAAATCAAAATTTATTAACATAATGAAATAGTTTGATGAAAAAGTATAATTAATAAAATTATAAAAATAGTTTAACCAATAAAATATAAATAAATAAAACTTTAATAAATAACTGAATACATAAAAAGATGCATAAATTAACTAATTAAGTATATAAATAAAATTATTTTTTAGTAAATAAATAGAGGTTTATTTTACAAAATAAATATGTATAATAATAATAATAATAATAATAATAATAATAATAATAATAATAAAATAATAATAATAATAATAATAATAATAATAATAATAATAATAATAATAATAATAATAATAATAAAGAACAACAGCTCTTCATTCTAAAGAAAAAGGACGGGCTTTAATATCTCAGAAAAAGGCTAAGGGACTTCAACTCTCTGCCGAAGTGTAAAATCAAAGCCTTGGCATGGAAAGAGCTAGTAAACATCAGAGACGACCCTTACGCTGAAGTTATAGCAAAAATCATTCGAAGGCAGGGTCGGTCTAGGAAGTTTGAAAGGCTGAAGCCAAGGACAGGCAAGCGAGTCATGGACGATACAAGAATAAATTCATTAACTGGCAGACCTTGGATGAAAATACACTACAAGCTGGTCAAATGTCTGAAGAAAGTTCTGTTGAAGCTGATGCCACAAAGTGAACTTATGTGGTGGTATGTAGATAGCGAGACCGGAGAGGCAGTTATGGAATACAAATAATAAAAGGTGATTTTGGGAGTCTACGATCCCTTGCACTTAGTCAACCTATTTAAGGATGACCTACAAAAACTTCATGATCAGACAATCTTTTTTTTTAATGAAAATTGGAGACCTGAAGGCAGGAAATATCATAAAGTTGTCAAGGTTTGTGTTGAACAGGGTCTGCATGCAGGTAACAGTTTAAATAAGTCTAGTTCTATAGAGTAATGAATATTTACTAGAAGCTATCGTCAAGGTGGAGTCTGTTGGTACACCCTGTGTGACGATAACAGTCTAGATATGTAATAGATAGGGCTTTATTAGTACAAGTCATGTTTGTTTGTTCATGATTGTGTATGGTGTTTACATTTGCATGTTAAGTTCATGATTGTGAAAATAAGTTCTTAAGGTAATGAACTTGTGAGAATAAGTTCTTAAGGCATAGGCCACGAACTTAAGTCACACAAGTTCATACGAACTTAGCTGACCTAAATTTGTATCTGCATGGTCTTGAAGTTGTAAGTTCGTGGGCTTGGGCCATGCACGAACTTAAGGGTTATATTATGAACTTATTTGTGTAATTCTAGGGACTTTTGGAGAATTACAATTGCAGAGGTTGTCAGAGCGTTCAGACGATCTAGAGAGTATTTTCAGAGAGTCTAGGAGCGATACATCGTGTAAGGTCGGTATCATATCGGCTGGCATTGTGTTAGGCTCCGTGTTTCGTGCGTGATTGATCTGTTAAGCGTCTAACGAGGATTCCGCACTCGTTGAACGACGTCGCGCCTTGATTCGATCCGTAGACGTAGTGACCTTACAAGTGGTATCAGAGCTAATCTTGAATGTTCTTCGTGTTCATCACGTTTTGGTGAACATTCATAGAGTTTCTTGGCGTTTTACGGATAAATCACGTGTTTTTTGAAGTTTTCAGTGTTTTCGAGGAATTTTCTTGGCAAATATTCATCTTAGTTCAATTTTTCAGTAGAAATCATTGTTTTTAACCTTAAAAACATTGATTTGATCTGAAATTTTGAAAAAGTCAAAGTTTTGGCCATTTCACGAACTTGCGGCGCTCGAACTTAGGGGTGTTTTTAGGGTTCCTCGAACTTGTCAGACACTCCTCCAAGAACTTGTCAGAGATTCGAACTTGTCTGATTAGGATTTCATGAACTTGACTAACTTCGAGTTTATCCTTCTCGAACTTGACAGTTTAAATCTAGGGTTTCACGAACTTGAGGTTTCTCGAACTTAATGATCTCGAACTTAACTTTAAACAAATTTAATTTGGTAAAACAAATTTAATTAAGTCCGTACAAACTTGATTTCAAATTTATTTTAAAATTTTAAATAATTCAAGTTCGAGAACAGAAAGTTTTACGAGAACGTCAAGTTTGCATAAGTTCTTGGAAATGGATCATGAAGTAGGCAAATCAAATTCACCACCCAAGCTAATGAAAACTGAAGACTACTACTGGTGGAAAGATAGGTTTGCGGACTTTTCTAGATTCAATGATATGCGTATGTGGATATGCATAGGCGAAGGATATGTTCCTCCAAAAACAGAGCTCGAAGGCAGACAGAAGGTTTTATCATATCAGCAAATGAAAGATGATGATAATAAAATCTACAAAGCTGAGAATCGAGCTATGTCTTCAATAAAGATGGACTTACCATTGGAGATTGTGCATACTTTTAAGCATCACAGAACTTCTAAAGAGCTCTGGGAAGCTCTAGAGAGGAGGTATTAGGGAAATCCGAGAGTAAGGAAGGGGAGGACTGAAATGTTGAAACAACAATTTGCTATCTTTAAAGGTCTGAAGAACGAGAACTTGGATGACATAGTCACAAGGTTCTACCATCTGTTGGCTGAGCTTGATAACCAAAGGGTTGAGTATCAAGAAACAGAAAAGATAAAAAAAACTTCTAGATGCGTTACCAGCAAAGTGGGAGATGTACAGTGCACTGATAAAGCATGATGAAGAAAAGTTAGAAACTCTCACTCTGGAAGAAGTCATCGGGACTTTGAGAGCATATAACTTTAAAATGCAGAAGAAGGAGAGGGAATTCAATCAGGTGCAAGATCCTGAAATGTACTTCGGCAAATCTAAGTCATCGACTTCTAGTGCATCTACGCAGGGGCTACATCGTTTTACACCGGAGAAGAAGAAAACGTACCTATAGAAGTAGACGAATTGAGTAGTAGGGCATTTCTAGGGTTCTCAAAACCAGGAGATCAACCACAAAGATCAGGACCTTCAACTCAGGGATACACAAAAATGCCTATGAGTGCCAAGACAACAGAGGAGCAGTTGAAGCTTCTAGCATCGTTCATGGCAGCATACGGTAACTGCATTCAGGGTAAGATCAACGATCCAGCTTTATGGGAGGAGGATTATGATCAGGTAGGCCCTGATGACTTAGAACAGATGGACCTGCAATGGCAACTGGCCATGGTCATGCAGAGGGTTAAACGGTTTATGAAGAGAACCGGAAGAAATCTCAGTGTGAGCAACAATGTTGGGTTTGATAAGTCAAAGGTGAAGTGTTACAACTGTCAAGGGTTGGGACATTTCACTAGAGAATGTCAGAGGCCGAAGATGGACAAATTCTAAGTGTTCTGTATTTTGTGAACAGAACCTGTTCTTTGTGAACAGGCTAAACACTTTATGGAATATGTTTCCATGTCCTCATGTATTGTTTTAGACTACAAGATCAGTTACAAAGTCAAAGACTAAGTGGAAAAACAGAAGTTGCAAAAGCTGCCTACGTTGCTCTGTTACATGAAGACAAAGGGATATCTGAAATGGGTGACAGACCATTTCTTATATCAAAATGGCCTTATTAGAATATGAAAGTTGCAAAGTTGACATTCCTCTTTTAGTTAAAGGCCTCTGCAACATAGACAAAAAGAAAAAGACAAAGAAAAAGCAGTGATTATGTTGATAGGCAACATCCATCACATCTCAGTAAGGGCAAAGGCAAAGCCATTGCTCAACCTAAGAAGTTTGGGAATAAGTTTCCCAAACCTGTGGAAGGTCAACGGCCAATCAAACTTCCTGTATTTGATATCTGTCCTCCTAAAAAGAGGAAAGAGGATACACGTAAAGCTGTTGCCATTGTGCCTTCCACTCAAAGTGTTGATTCTTATAAAAAGAGTAATAAGTTTGCTAAACCTGCTGAGAAGCTCAACAAAAATGATTCAGATTGTGAATCTGGAAGTACTTCTTCCAAAAAGGCCAAAAAGAGAAAATGCTATAAATGTGGGAAGAAGACACACATGGCCAAAGACTGTCCTGAACTGAGGACATGAGGCCTGCTGACTCTGCTAGTTCCAATATTGCAAAAACCGCAGTGTTGGAAGTAACATGGTCAATGAGGATAGTATCCAAGCTTATACAATCCAAATAGGAAATATTAGTGTTGACATTACTGGTCCATCAACAAATGTTGATGAAGTAGGAGAACTCATCCCTGTGATGAGTTCCCCTAAAAATAACTAATATTTTCCATCACACTCTGCAGGTCAAACAACCATCCCAAGTTTGGTACTTGGACAACGGCTGCTCAGGCCACATGACAGGTTGCAAGGATCCGCTAAGTCATCTCAGGCCTGAAAAGGGGCCAAAAGTCACCTTTGGTGACAATGTCCAGGGATCCACAGAAGGACATGGAACTCTTCAAGCTGGTGCTGCTGTATTCAAAAGAGTAGCCAATGTGTCTGGGCTAAAACATAATCTTGTAAGCATAAGTCAACTGTGTGATGTTGGCTACATGGTTAAGTTTGATGAGCACCTGGGTTACATATTGGATTCCTAAGGCAAAGTTGTGTTGTGTGCACAAAGAAAGAAAGGTGTATATGTTGTGGACATGAAATCTGTTGATCCCACAACTGAAACCTACTTTATTTCCAGAAGCAATGCAGACCTGAACTGGTTATGGCACAAAAGGCTATCACACCTGAACTTCAAGAATATCAACAAACTCTGTAAGAAAGAGTTGGTAACAGGTTTGCCTTCTATAACCTTTGTTAAGGATAAACTCTTCAGAGCTTGTGAGAAAGGCAAGCAGAGAAAAACATCTTTTAAATCTAAACATGATTTCTCTACTGATACTCCCCTCTTCTTAATCCACATGGACTTGTTTGGACCAGTCAGTGTCCCAAGTCTAGGAGGAAGAAGATACACTCTAGTAATGGTTGATGAGTTCTCCAGGTTTACATGGGTGATCGTTCTGAAGAGCAAAGGAGAGGCTGCTAGAGAAATCATTGGGTTTATCAAAAAGATGGAGATGTTGAACTCTGCTCAAGTTAAGCAGCTTAGGAGTCATCATGGTACTGAATTCAGAAACAGTACCCATGAGGATTTTTGTGAAGAAAGAGGAATTTCACAAAACTTTTCAGCTGTAAGAACTCCACAACAAAATGGAGTTGCTGAAAGGAGAAACAGAACCCTCATTGAAGTTTCTAGAACCTTGTTGTGTGCATCAGGTTTACCTTCATCATTTTGGGCTGAAGCTGTCAACACTGCCTGCTTCACCCAAAACAGATCCTTGGTGGTGAAAAGGTTCAACAAGACTCCCTATGAGTTAATCAAAGGGAGAAGGCCAAATATTAGCTATTTCCATGTGTTTGGATGTCCCTACTTCATTCTGAATTAGAGGGACCAGCTGGCAAAATTTGAACCCAAAGCTGATGAAGGTGTGTTTGTTGGATATTCTGTTATCTCCAAAGCCTACAGAGTATACAACTACAAAAGAAATGTGATAGATGAATATATCAATGTCACCTTTGAAGAGTTTAGGAATGCTTCCACCAAAGCTGTTCCTGGATCAGTTTCAGGAGAGTTCAGCTTTGATGACCTCATGCATTCCATCAATGAAGAAAATGACTCAAAACCTTCCACTACACCCATAGTGGAACCTGTTAACCACAACGGACATGATGTTGACTATGTTGATACACCCTGTGTGAATAAGTATACAGACTTAATTACTACACCATGTCCTGAACCAATCAATGCCGATATTCCTGGATCCTCTACTGATATGTTCAACAATGGAGAGTCATGTTCAACAAGTGAACAGGCTCAAGATAACAGTGTGTCTGAAAATCTTAAAAGCTGTTCAACAGGACCTGTTGAAGATGAAAATGACGCAGGAGAAGCTTCATTAAGGCATGATCCTAAGTGGATCAGGTGTCACCCCAATGATCAAATAATTGGTGACATCAACAAAGGGGTACAAACAAGATGGGACAGCTTAGGAAACTTTTGTATGTTTTCTAGCTTTGTGTCCCTGATGGAGCCTAAGAAAGTGGACGAAGCACTAAACGATGCCAATTAGATCACTGTCATGTAAGAAGAGCTCAATCAGTTTGAGAGAAACAAAGTTTGGAAGCTGGTCCCTGCTCCCAAAGGTAAAACAATAATTGGCACTAAATGGGTTTTCAGGAACAAAACGGATGAGCAAGGTCATGTTATTAGAAATAAGGCAAGACTGGTTGCTCAAGGCTACAGACAGGAAGCAGGCATTGACTATGATGAAACATTTGCTCCAGTGGCCAGGTTAGAAGCAATTCGTTTGTTTCTAGCCTATGCTGCCCACAAGAGTATGAAGGTATTTCAAATGGATGTAAAGAGTGCATTTTTGAATGGGAAGCTGCAAGAAGAAGTGTATGTCAAGCTGCCACCAGGTTTTGAAAATGAACATCACCCAGGTTTTGTCTATAAGTTGGACAAAGCCCTCTATAGTCTAAAACAAGCCCCTAGAGCCTGGTATGACACTCTAACTGATTTCCTTATGAGCAATGGTTATTCTAGAGGTAAAGTGGATACTACATTGTTCATAAAGAAGGTGAAGTCTGATATTATGCTTGTTCAAATTTATGTGGATGACATAATATTTGGTTCTACTAATGAGCAGTTATGTAAGAATTTTTCACTACTCATGAAATCAAAATATGAAATGAGTATGATGGGTGAACTTACTTTCTTTCTAGGATTACAGGTTAGACAAACCTCAAATGGAATTTTCATGAATCAAAGAAAGTACGCTATAGATCTTTTGAAAAAGTTTAAATTTGATCAAAGTTCTTCTATCAAAACCCCAATGGCAACCAATGTAAAATTGGATGTTGATGCCAGTGGCAAAACTGTTTCAGTAACAGCTTACAGAGGCATGATTGGGAGCTTGCTATATTTAACTGCTAGTAGACCATATATTATGTTTGCGACCTGTTTATGTGCTAGGTTTCAAGCTGATCCTAAGGAATCACATCTGGCTGCTGTAAAAAGAATCTTCAGATACCTTAAGGGTACACCAGGTTTGGGTCTTCGGTATCCCAAAGACTCAAGTCTTGAGCTAACAGGATATTCAGGTTAGACAGGAAAAGCACAAAAGGTGGATGTCAACTCCTTGGTGGTAAGTTGATCATTTGGTGTAGCAAGAAGCAGAACTCAGTTTCTACTTCTACTTCTGAAGCTGAGTATATTGCCGCTGGAAGCTGCTGTGGGCAGATTCTATGGATGCAGCATCAGCTTAAAGACTATAGACTTGTATATAGGAAGACTCCTATTCTGTGTGATAATACAAGTGCCATAGCTATCTCCAACAATCCAGTATTTCATTCCTAAACAAAGCATATAGAATTCAGACATCATTTTATCAGGGATCACATCCAGAAAGGTAATGTGGAGGTAAGTTTTATTTCCACAGACGAACAGCTTGCAGACATTTTCATCAAGCCTCTTGATGAAAACAGGTTTAATTATCTTGTAAGCAAGCTGGGCATGTTAAATAAAAGTGACTAAGTGTCATTAATGCTCTAAGACATCATATGTCTCAATCTGCTCAAGTTTCTCAGAACAGCTTAGATAGAACAGGCTATGCATGTTCTACACTTAGCCAATTTCTGAAAGCTTGGACAGCTTGGACGTATAGCAGGTTTGGAAAAATCAGTTTTCACTTCAAACCTGTTCTGTTGAACAAACCTCCAACCTGCTCACTCTCTCAATCTGTCATACAAGACATTGCCTTGTAACCTGATCAGCTATTGAACATAACATGTTCTTATATAGCTGCACAGGTTGAATGAACAGCTTGAGGAATGAACAGTTTGTGACGAAACCTGCTCATCACAGGCTTGAACAACAGCTTAGAACATCAGTTTTAATTACCTTTCTTCATAATTAAGTTACTTAATTTTTGTATTTATTAAACTTAATTACCTATGGATAATGTGTGTTAACGTCTGTTAGTGACTAAAAAGGTTCAAGTGGTCTGACAACCGTAAGGACATGGACAACCGTTCTGTTTTCCGTTAAAGAACATTTCAAAACAACCGCCCAAACCTTTCTCTCTCCTACCCACTCACATTGGAATCCTATAAATACCCCCTCTACTGTTTCATCTTCTTCTTCCTCTACTGATACCATAACTACCCAAAGAACCCTAAATCGACTAAGTGTCCAGTACTCGTATTTCCATTACTCTAAAAATGGCTCACCAAAACAACTCTTTGCTTCCAGTATTCGTTGGTAAGGATGTTGAGAAACACCCCTCTGTTACCACGATGCTGACCCTGAAACCCACGAACTATATTGCAAATCTAACCATTCCCAAAAACTACGTGGGGAAAGGTTATGAAAACATGGTGGAGTTTCTGAAGGTTCACCCCCTACACTATGCTATGACTGCATCTCCTGGTGTCCTGTACCAGGAGATGGTGTATGAGTTTTGGTACACTTGTGCTTATGATCCAGCGACCAAAATCTCAGGGGAACCATTCTCAAAGGGACTCAGACCATTGAGAAAACTACTGATCTCATCAGGGAAGTCCTTCATTTTCCTGTGGCTGAAACATATGACCAGCCACAGCCTAAGAATGATCAGATGGGAAATCTGCTACGCTTCTGTGGTGTACCAGAACCCAAAGTTGGAGCCACTCTGTTCAGAAGGGATCTATCACCAACCTACAGCTTCCTATTTGCCTCAGTGGTGATATGCTTCAGCAGCAAAGTTGGTTCTTTTGACCAGCTTAGCCGTCATGAAATCCCAATAGTCCTACAGCTTGTCAATGGGACTACACTGAACATGGCTCGTTGGATTTTTGTGAATTTGAGGAACCTGGTACAGCAGGAAACACGCCCAGCTGCTGTCAGATATCCAAGGATTCTGATCCTCATATTCAGACATGTTTGTGGTGAGCATCTCTACAACTCTCAGCCCCTCTTACTTACTGCTGTTTTTCCAGTAATTGGGAATAGAGTTTTCTACACTCCAGTTCTTCCAAATGAACCTCCCCTCTCTACACCAATGAGGAGGTTACTTGGCATGGTGGAAGGACCCTCTGCTGTGAGGGTGGATCCGGTGGTTGCTCCCAAAGGAAATTCAAAATCCAGTCCTAAAATTGTCAAGAGAGGCCAGGAATCGACTGAAGCTGAGCTTGTCCTCAAGAAGGCTAAAACAGCTAAGTCCAAGTCTGCTCCATCAGCCTCAGTGGCTGAGGGGGAGTAGACTTCTCACCCTGGTTCATCTGTTGAACCTAAAGCCTTTGTGGCTGGTGCCTTTGTGGCACCTGAGACCATGGAACAGGTTAACCCTCCTGTTTCTGACCTAGTCTCATCACCAGTCCATACACAACTTCCTACTACTTCTCCTCAGTCCCCCACAATGTCTCAATATTCAAGGAGAAAATCCTTAGCTAGGAAGAAACCATCTACCCAAACTAGCCCCTCTGACCCCTCTCAACAGGAGTCAGTTGAAAAAGAAGCAACCCCTGCTGCCTCTCCTATTTTGGGAGAAGGTTCAGCATCTTTGGAGCAGGCTTCACTCCAACCTGAGTCAACCCAGAGTCAGCCTAGACCCTTTGGTTCCTCCCAACAGGAACCAGTTGTACATAAGGAGACTACCACATCAACTATCTCAGCCTCCTAACAGGCTGAGGATATTGAAAGACAGGAGTTCACTTCACTCCACACTGAGTCCACACAGTCCCCACCTCATACTTCTACACCATCTGAGTCTGCACGAGGTGCCAAAGCTGCTGGAACAGACCATCCAGCAATTCAGCCTTACACTTCTACTCCTGGTGATGCAGCTGTTGTACACCCAACAGCTGTTGAAGGACCCTCTCCTCAAGCTGATGAACCACAGGGAATGGACCATCCCTCTGGTGAAGCTGCCCCTCAAATGCAAACTCTATCAGCAGGTTTCACCACTGCTGATGTTGAATTGCACATCCCAACTCCGCATGATGAAGTACCTATAAACCAAGGTACTGCTAAGGGTACCACCCCAAGTCTTGATGAAGGTGTGGCAACACAAGTAGCATCTGAAAGGCCACAAACTCCTACCACTTTTCCTCATGATGTAGAAATAGCCACTACTGAAGGATCTATTGACCCATCCAAGCTGGACCATCTCACCTACACCCAGGCTATGGAACTTCTCTCTAAAGTATCCACACATCCTCAAACACCTGCCTCATCCTTATCTCATTTTCATTCTTCACCATCCACCCAATCCAAACAATCCACACATACTCCTCCATCCCCCAAAGATCTTCCTTTGAAGGATCAGCTATCATTGCTGACCAACAAAGTTGGTTCTTTGGAAAACTCCATGACCTCCCTACCAACCATCATATCAGTCTCTGTGTCTGCACAACTTAAAGGATTCTTTGATTCGTTCAAGAATTCCTTTCCAACCCCTCCTCCTCAACCTAATCAATCCTCACAGCTGCTTGCACTCACTGCACAGCTGCAAACAACCTCCACTACCCTCTCCACTATCCTTTCCACTCAACAAGACTCAGTGTCCTCTCTGGCAGCTGTCTCCCAACAGTTGTCCACTCTCCTAAACACTTGCACAACTACCCTTCTTTCTACATTGGCCAGCTTAAACACTTTAATAGTCTCTCTGTCCAATTCTGTGTCATCAAACCTTGATTATGTGCAAGATTCTCTTGAACTACATCTTGCACCACTTCAAAGTTTGCTGTTCACAGCTTCTGACAGGGAAGCTCTCTTTAAGTTGTCCTCTATTGCAGCTTCCCAATCTACCTCTCTTCAGACCTGCCTTGCCTAACTTGCAGAGGTAAAGGACAACTTGGCTTTCTTAGTGCATAGCCTGGTTGGCCCCAAACCTGCTGCCAAAACTGCTGCTACGCCTGCTGAATTTGTTTCTCCCGGCAGACCAAGTGTTGAAGGCAATGTGCCATCTCCTTCAAAGGAGGAGAAGCTATCTGCCTCAAAGACCAAGTCTAAGGGGGAGAAATCTTATTCTCCTTCTAAGGAGAAATCGGCATCCATAGGTCAAGCAGCAGGTGCCTCACAAACAGGTCCTACTGAGGATGTCTCCCATCCAACTGAAGCTTCTCAGCCTACTCAGGCAGCCTGATCTCCAAACCCTGCATCATCTAAGGGGGAGGAATCCATTCCTGGGGACAGGTCAAGCAGAAGGAGACATCTAATACTGGAACAAGAAGAAGAAGAGGAAGAGGAACCTGAAGTTGTTTCATCAACAACAACTAAAGGGAAGAAGAAAGCCTCTGTAGACCCTGACTATCTCAAAGCTGCTCAACTGAAGTTTGATAAGGACAGAGCCAAAGAAATGGGTGTCTCTATGGAAACCTATTATGAGTTCAAAGAAGAACAGCTCAAAGCCTTTGAAAAGCTAAAGACTGATGAGGCCTCTGCTAAAGCTGCAAAAGCTTTTGCATACAAGGAGGCAAGAAAAATCAAAATGCCCTCAATGGATGTCCAAAGGAAACTATTAGAGGCTGCCAAAGAGTCAGTGGTTGAAAAGGAAGGAGAGAAGGAACAGGGTGCTCAGGTCTCTGTGACCAAGCCTAAGCAAGCATCCTCCTCTGCAAGAGCCTAGATTCACTTTGACAACCTGGCAAGGAAAAAGTTCTTTGATGTTTCAAACAGAAGACTTGCTAAGGAGACCATTGTCAAAGTTGTTTCCATTTCAAGAAAAGGCAAACAGTGGAAATTACAGATAACCAGAATGGGTGCTGAAGGTTCAGAACTGGAAGCATATGAACACACTGACGTTGCTCAAATGGGATTCAGAGAATGGGTAGAATTGGCAGTTGTCCTGAGCCAGTCTAAGTCTGAAACTGCTAAGACTATCAGGGCATATGTCAAAACTTTAATGGAGAGAGTGAAAAATCTTGGCCTGATCACAGAAGAACAAATCAAGGGTACCTCAGTGGTTGAACCCAAGATAAACGCCAGGAGGAGAAGAAAGGATACAGAGTTGGAAGAACTCCTGATAATGATTGATCAAGGTGATGTTGTGAAGACCTCCCCTTCCGGGGCAGTCCTCAGAGTCTAGGTCCCATAATATGCAATACGATATCAACGATACTAAGATAGGGTAATTATAATGCGGAAAAAATAAAATTATATGTACAAGCATTTTAGGATTTTAAGTTACATATTTCAAAAGAAAGTTATAAAAGGGGTAACATCTAATCTAGTCATATCATCATACATCATATCAAGTCTACCCAGAGCCACCACAATTACTGTCTTCCAATCAGTACCAGAAAGTTTGCTGAGTAGTGGTCTAAGAAGGCTTCAAAACTTGGATCTTGAATGACCTAAGAACTAGGTCCTGCAGGTGATTTTCCTTTGCTTTTACCTGTAAAATATTAATGCAACATCTGTAAGCAATGCTTAGTGAGTTTATAGATTTTCAATATTAACATGCGTGTCAAGCGGAGTCATTAGTCTTAGTGTGATATGTCTTGGCTGCCGCTACAGCCCTCATGATTGAGATATAGTATCATAAGATCGGATGATGTTCAAGCCACACTCACGCTTAAATCGTGGGGATCAGCCACATACTGGGCTAGCTACCAGTAAGTCAATATGGCGGAACATCGGAGGTCATTACCAATTCATAAGAACTGGTGAAATAGCCGGGTCTAGAACAATAGACCTTAAGGGCTAATCAAGCTGAATCAATCTATCAAATGTCTGATCAATGATGGAAGCATATGTCTTAGAAGTCATGATAGCAATGAATCATAAAGCAATGTCTGAAGCAATATTAAATGCAATATGAAAAGATAATCAAATAGCTATCATGATCCACTGGGCAACACCCATCCATGGTGTGCACAGGTCTCAATCCAGCTGATAAATGAATGTCAATAAATCTAACAACAGCAATATATCTCAATCGGATCACATGCATGTTCAATCTGAATATCTATAACTCACTGGTCTGGGTCTTTATCAAACAGATATAAAAATCTGCCACCTGAGTTATCTCAGGATTTTATCTTTGTCAATTATGTTCTCTGTCAAATCAAGTCTTTGACCCGCTTTTAAGTCTTTAAATCTTTATGTTCAGAATTTCACTGAACCTGTCCAGAATTATATCATATAATCTCATGTCAATATCATATTAATTTCATCATCTTTATCATCATCATTATCATGGAATTTCATCTTCTTTTGGTCATTAAAATCTGTAATTCTATCTGATTCTGATAATCTTATCAATCTTTCATTTGTTCATATTCTTTGTCTCAATATTTCTCAAAAGTCCTCTATTTATATATATATATTTAATCAACATGTATATATAAATATAATCATTCATATTAAAAATATCAAAATACATAAAAATTGATTTTCGGATTCCCCAATTTCGGATTCACCCGGATTCGGGTCATCCGGATCCGGATCCAAGTGATCCGAATTGATCCATCCGAATTAAGATATTGAGGTCCGAATTTGGTGTCATCCGAATCTAGCCAGATCCGAAATAGTACCCGAATTGGGTCATGTTCGAATTAGCATCTATCCGAATTAGGACCCAAAGCAAGATCCTAAGTGTTGTTCCGAATTCGAGATAGGATCCGAATTGAGCACCTCATCCGAATTCGGTTATATCCGAATTCGGATCCTATACTTAGTATTTTCCCAGAATTTTGTTCTTGGTGTTCTTGAATGTGTTCATACGAATTTTTCATAAAATTCACAAAACTTATTTATAATTAACATGCAACTTAATATATTGATGTATTATGATTATTGGGTTAATTTTATACTAATTTCCCTATCAATAACATCATATTTTGATCAAGATCATCCAAAATTTATCATTTTTGTCAAGAACATCCTTTTTCATAAAAATTCCGATTTGTACAAATTTTGGATGATCTATCCTCAAATTTTTGTTTCTAATACTTTTATTAACTTGGATTTATCATAATCTCTTAAATTCATACACATGCAACATCAAAATTTTATATTTTTAATTCTTGATTTCGGTTCTTCATAAAACCGAACCAACATACTAAAATTTTTGAATTTAAATGGAATATTACCTTGAAATTTCTGTAGATTAATGATGATTGATGATATTGTAACTCCTTTGTCTTGATTCTTCAATCAAATCATCAATTCTTGACTTTCTTTGGCAAATTGTGAGATTAGCCGTATACTTAGTGAGAGAGTAGAGAGAGAAGTTAATTTGTGTTTAATGATCATAAATGATCATTTTTAAGGTTTATATATTAATTTTAGTTATATTTACTATTTAACCCACTAAACTTTTGTATTTTACTTATCTTTTAATTTAATCATATTTAGTAATTTCACAAGACAATTATAATTTAATTTAATAATCTTTGAACTTAAATTAAATTACATAACTAATAATGTAATTAAATTTACATTATTTGGATCAAAATGAAATAAAAGACTTAGATAAAAGCTGGGTTGTTACAGAATGGGCTCCACCACGCATAAACTTCGTCCCCGAAGTTAGCTACGTTCGAACAGACTGGGATAAGTTGCTTTCATTACATCTCTCGATTCCCAAGACTGATGCGAACCTTTGTGGTGTTTCCACTGGACGAGCACCATCGGTATATCTTTATTTCGAAGCTTTTTGGTCTTCGAGTCTAGAATACACTCCGGCTCTTCAACCACTCTAAGCTTTTCATCAATCTGCAAGTTAACGTGTGGTATCTGAACTTCTCTTTCATCTGCTAAACTCTTTCTCAAGTGACTAACATGGAATACAGGATGTATTCCAGCTAAGTCAGCTGGCAGTTCAAGTCGATAAGATTGATTCCCAATCTTTTCAACAATCTTGAACGGACCGATAAATCTTGGAGCTAGCTTGTTTCTTTTAATGAACCACACCACATTCTTCATTGGAGATACTTTCAGCATCACCCAATCGTTAACCGCAAAACTTATTGATCTGTGCCGGTTGTCATAATATGACTTCTGCCTGCTTTGAGCTTCAAGAATATTTCTTCTAACAAGTTGAATCTTCTCGTGAGTCAACTGTAGAAGAGCAGGACCCGCTATTGGCGATTCGCCTGTTTCACGCCAACAGGTGGGAGTTCTGCACTTTCTTCCGTATAGAGCTTCAAAAGGAGCCATCTTGATCGTAGAGTGATAATTGTTATTGTATGAGAATTCGACCAGAGGTAAGTGGTCATCCCAGTTACCACCTAGATTAAGAATGCAGGCACGAAGCATATCTTCCAATGTTAGGATAGTACGCTCACTCTGGCCATCGGCATTAGGATGATAAGCTGTACTCATAGAAATCCGAGTACCCATCCCTTCTTGCAGTGCTTGCCAGAATCTCGAAGTAAAACGACTATCACGATCAGAGACGATTGATTTCGGCACACCATGACGAGAGATGATCTCGGTAATGTACATCTGTGCCAGTTTATCGAGAGAATAAGTTTCTTTCATCGGTATGAAATATGCTGACTTCGTTAAACGATCAACGACTACCCAGATGGAGTCGTGTTGTCTCTTGGTTTTCGGCAACTTCGTAATGAAGTCCATTGTTATATGCTCCCACTTCCACTCAGGAACCGGCAGTGGTTGCATATCCCCGAAGGGTTTCTGATGTTCTGCCTTAACCATTTGACATATTCTGCAGCTTTCTACATAAATACCGATGTCTTTCTTCATTCCTGGCCACCAATAGTCAGCTTTCAAATCGAAGTACATCTTTGAGCTGCCAGGATGAACAGATAACATGGACTGATGGGCTTCAGATAGAAGAGTGCTGCGAATAGAACCATATTTAGGAATCCAGATTCGGTTTCCCTTGAGACAGTGAAGTCCCAAATGATTCAGAGTTAGAAATTGTAATTACCCTTTAAGATTTTCAGAATCAATGTTCTCTTCTTTCAGCGCTTCAGTTTGAGAACTCGGATGTCTTCAATAAGATCAGAAGAGAATATAACTGGAGTTAGGGCATAACAACACTTTTCAGGATAGACTTTCCTACTCAAAGCATCCGCGACAACGTTAGCTTTGCCGGGATGATATAGGATCTCGCAATCATAGTCCTTAATAAGCTCCAAGGACCGTCGCTGTTTCATATTCAGATCCTTCTGAGTGAAAAGATGTTTGAGACTCTTGTGATCGGTGTAAAGCTGACACCGAGTCCCATATAGATAGTGACGCCAGATCTTTAAAGCAAAGGTAACGGCAGCCAACTCAGGATCATGAGTCGGTGCACTTTTCTCGTAATCTTTTAATTGCCTTGAAGCATAAGCAATTTCTTTTCCCCTTTGCATGAGAACACATCCTAAGCCAGTACCAGATGCATCACTATAGACAACGAAATCATCATTGCCCTCTGGTAAGGCTAGGATCGGCGCTTGAATAAGCTTTTGCTTCAGAATGTCAAATGCCTCTTGCTGTTTATCGGACCAAACGAAAGGAGTATTCTTTCATGTTAGCATCGTTAGAGGTACAGCAATCTTCGAGAAATCCTTTATGAATCGCCGATAATAACCGGCCAATCCAAGGAAACTTCGGATTTCTGAGGCATTACGAGGCGTTTGCCATTTCTAAACGGCCTCGACTTTCGAAGGATCAACGGAAATCCCTTCGCCAGAAACAATATGGCCAAGGAACTGAATCTATAGAAATCAAAATAGAAATTCAAGTTCTGATGTAAATCAGGGAATACTTAGGAAATACTCAAGACATATATAATAGAAATTATACCTGTCTGAGCCAAAATTCACACTTAGAGATCTTTGCGTAGAGTCTTTCTTTTCTTAGTAACTCTAGCAATTGCCGCAGATGAATAGAATGATCAGCCTCCGTTTTGGAGTAAATCAGAATATCGTCTATGAATACGATAACTGATTTATCCAACATTGGTCTGCACACGCGATTCATGAGGTCCATGAACGCTGCTGGTGCGTTTGTTAAGCCGAACGGCATCACGAGAAATTCGTAATGACCGTATCTTGTAC
The DNA here is from genome assembly GCA_020465985.1 of Centrapalus pauciflorus. Taxonomy (NCBI): domain Eukaryota; kingdom Viridiplantae; phylum Streptophyta; class Magnoliopsida; order Asterales; family Asteraceae; genus Centrapalus; species Centrapalus pauciflorus. The sequence continues at coordinate 101,912 of JAANYP010001512.1, forward strand.
GGAAGGCTGTTTTTGGAACATCCACATCTCTAACTTTCAACTGATGATACCCAGAACGGAGATCTATTTTCGAGAAGTAACTGGCTCCTTGTAGCTGATCAAACAGATCATCGATTCTGGGCAAAGGATACTTATTCTTTATGGTAACCTTGTTCAACTCGCGGTAGTCGATGCATATACGGAAGGTTCCGTCTTTCTTTTTAACAAATAGGACAGGTGCACCCCATGGAGAAGAACTCGATCGGATAAACCCCTTCTCTAACAGTTCTTGCAGTTGCTTAGACATTTCTTGCATTTCTGCAGGTGCAAGTCTGTATGGAGCTTTTGCGATAGGAGCCGCACCAGGAACCAAGTCAATACTGAACTCGACTTGACGTTCCGGTGGCACTCCGGAAATGTCATCAGGAAATACGTCTGGGAACTCACAGACGATAGGAATATCGGACAAAGATTTCTTTTCAGAGCTGGACTCAGATAGAGCATAACAAAGATAGGAGTCGTGACCTCTAGACAAGTATTTCTGAGCTTTTCCTATAGATATGAAACAATGTGCACCTTTCCTCTTCTCGCCCTTGATCTCCAATACTCGGCCGTCTGAAGACTTGATTCTAATGACTCGCCGGTTGCAGATAATTGTAGCCTCGTTATTCATTAGCCAATCCATGCCGATGATGACGTCAAATTCTTTTAACGGGATAGGAATGAGGTCGAGATTGAATACAATGTTGCTAACAAGTAGTGTGCAATTACGGTAAACGGAATCAGCCATAACGAAATTGTTACTAGCTGTCTCAATGTCTAATATCACAGAAAGCTTTGATGGAGACTTATGTAATCTTTGTGCAAAAGATGTTGATATGAAAGAACGACTCGCGCCGGAATCAAATAGTTCTCGGGCAGGAATAGAGTTAAGCAGGAACATACCGGTAACTACGTCAGGGGTTTCTTTTGCTTCCTCGGCTGTTATTTGAAAAGCTCGAGTCTTTGCAGTCGGCGTTGCAGCAGAACTCTTAACTGTAGACCCTCCAGCTGATGACTGTGACTGATAACGCGATCCGCTACGACATTGATACATGAAGTGTCCCCTTTTTCCACATTTTGCGCATCCACGTCCTTGCTGTGGACATTCTTCACTACTGTGACCGATCATATTGCACGCAAAGCAAGTAACATCATCTGGATTGCACAATCCCATGTGTGATCTTCTGCATCGCTTGCAGAATCGTGGTTCGTTCGTGAGGGAGTAAACTTGTGCTTTCTGCTGTGAACTATGCTGATGGGATTGCTGAGATTGCGACTTATTTGGCTTGAAAAATCTGCCAAATCTTTGTTTCTTCGGAGGAGACGGATTCATTGGGTTAGTCGTTGGAGCGTATAGCTGATCGCCGTACTCTAAGTATCCTCGCTCGATCTGTCTCGCTGCTTCTACCATTTCCAGATAACTCTTATATTTGATAGCGCTCATCGGATGTCTGTATCTTGGATTAAGTCCTACACGAAATCTATTCATTTTTCTTTCCTCGGTAGCTACTTGATAGGAAGAGTAGCCGCATAGTCTTGAGAATTCGTGCTCGTATTCGTCAACTGTCTTCGTTCCCTGAGTCAGCTGCATCAATTGTACTTCCATTTTATCTTGTTGGTCGATCGGGCAGTACTTCGCATTGAACATATCAAGAAACTGCTCCCATTCTAAAGTCCGAATCACCTCCTCACCATAGATACTTCGCTGGGTTTTCCACCATGCACGGGCAGCTCCCACAAATAATGCAGACGCATAACTCACCTTCTTTGAATCCAAGCAGTCAGAGATTCTGAAAATTTCTTCGGTATGACTGATCCAATCCATCGCCTGAATTGGATTCACTGTACCCTCAAAATTCAGGGCACCGCTCGCTTTGAAGTCCTTGAACTTACAGCCTTTAGGCTGAGCAATTTGGGTTTCGGGATTTGAATTATCAGAATCAGATTCATTAGTCTGGACTTGCTTTTCTTTTCTTTTATTCTTTTTATCTTCACGTCTCTTAGCTTCGGCCTCATCTCTGGCCTGAAACTGTTCTTGCATTATTTTGTTCTGTTGTTCTGAGTGTTGGGCTAGAAGTTGTTGCATCATTTCAAACATTTGTTGTGGGTTCATGTTGCTGGGAATATCACCTGATCCTGATCCTGACATCTTCTACTGAAAATTAAAAGCATGTAACTATCAGTTTATAGACTTAGATCTATGTACCCTTTTTCCCATCCTAATAGTCTGTACATCCTATCTCAGTTCAAACCACCTAAATGATTGATACATATGTATTGCTTCAGTTTGAGACCAAGTATACTCATGTAATACTTGATTCACTCAAACTAGTGCTCTGATACCATCCTGTGAAGACCTCCCCTTCCGGGGCAGTCCTCAGAGTCTAGGTCCCATAATATGCAATACGATATCAACCATACTAAGATAGGGTGATCCGACTGTACTAACTGGATATAGCCTACTTATAATTGCCCATAACCTGCATACTAGTACTTATTAAAAGCCGCTTAAAAATTCTGGATTGATTCCGTGGGCGGAATCCTTTTCAAGGGGTGAGGAGTTGTAACATCCTTAAAGTTGATATAATAATTAAACTACTAATTATACACTCAACTAATGAATAGAGTGATTTATCTATGATAAAAAATATGTAAACATTGAAATATTTTATCATTTAAGAGAATATATGGTAATGTTAAATTACAAACCTATAAATAGGTAAATTGGACAAATATATATATTTGAGTCCGGTTAATTCATACATTTGCTATAATATCCTCAAATTTAAAATATTACTTATAACCAATTAAATTTCCAAATGAATTGTATCTTTATGTTTAATTATGATTAAAATTAAAGAATTGGTCACAAGCTTTAACTACTTGTACTATACATTAAATGTCTTGTAATTTGGTAACCTATATCATTATGTACAAATTCCCAAAGCCATGGTACAACTTCCTAAGTCCACATGAATGCTAGTTGATTTAATTATAGGAGTTGGGTGACTAATATACAAGCAATGAGAATATGAGGGGGGCATAATGCAAATTTTGACCAAAAAGGGGTAAAATAACCCCCAATCGATGGCATCCATAAATCCTCTATCACTTTCTTCATTTCGTGCTTAAACTGAAAGAACAAGAAGCTAAGGCTGAAAATTGCTAACTCGGTAGAGAAGCTCCAGATTTTTGGGTGCAACCAACTTAGAAAACTCAAGGTAAAACTCAATTAGTTCTTCAAAGTATGATTCTATATATATCCCATCTCAATCTCCTCTCTATATAACAATTGAAATGGAGATGAATAGAAAATATGATGGTTATGGAATGATTCTAAAATTTAAAAGTTTAAAAAGTTAAAGAAACCCATAAAAGTTGAGTTAATTTTTGGTTTGGGTAAATTTCATAAAAGAGCGAATTAAATATAGATTTCTTATGTTAATTTATGCTTATACTAGCTAAAGAAAGCTTACGTGTAACCAAATAAATTCTTAAGTGATTTCTGAAACTATAAATTCAAGAAATCAAAGAAATTTAGTGAGCTTTGAGATTGGAAAGTAATTTGGTAAATCCAAGGGATATATATATATACATATATATATATATATATATATATATATATATATATATATATATATATATATATATATATATATATATATATATATATATATATATATATATATATATATATATATATATATATATATATATATATATAGACACACACACACACATAATTGAGTGATTCAATGATATTTGAATGTAAATAATGTTTATATATATTCATAGTAGTTAAATAATACATAAAACAAAGTTGGAGATGTTTTGAATGTTAAAAACGGGTTTAGAACGAAAGAGATTCGAGCATGAACAAAACAGGAGAATCGTGTCTTCATTCTCAGACCTGGGCAGATATTCAAAAGATGAAAGTTTTAGCCATATGTGTCCTCTTCGTCTGGGCTCTTGAATCACCTATACCGAGTTCGTATGAAAAAGTTATGGCCAAAATACGAAACGAGTGCGAGTTAGACAATTTTCTTCGTTTCATGTTGATTTTTTCGTCTACGAGCGCCGAATGATAAGTCATGGTTGTGTGAAATAATTTTAATACATTATATGTTCATAACACATTGAACAAAATTCAATAACACATTGAACAAAAGTCACCCGAGGTATATAAAAGTGGCCAAAGACTACCTAAAAGTCAATAAAACTCAATAAAAGGCGTATCAGTGTCGATTAAATTGGAAACTTAAACTAAAAACAGTTAAACACTTTAAATGACTTCCAAACCTTATGATATACTACTATAAGCTTAAGAACACTTTGAATATCATTATTTGATAGGTTTGGAGTTGAATGTAGTGCCGGTTATCGGTTCGGGGCGTTAAGTGACTTATTGGTCATATTGAGCATTAAAGGCTATTTCTAGCCTATTGTACAGTGAGTTCTAGCATTGATATGTGTGTTGCATACATAATTACATGTTCATTTTAATTATGACATTGTGAATATCTAATTGGCATCATTCTCTTATATGATACATTGCACTACTTTTAGCATACTGCCCTAATTGGCAGCTTTATTATTTAATCATGGTCTAAGGTCTGCATACCTCATTTGATACCTTTCATTACAGATATTAACCTTTATGTTATGCTTGAAGATCATTCATTTCATACTTCACATGATTACACTCGATTACCCCATTGTGAGCTATGCTCATTTATCATTGGTCTCACCGGATATCCAGGTTATCATTATTATTATCAAGCGCCTTACTTTGTGTTTGTGCGTATAAATTCCTACTCCACATGAGCTCGTGGGTAGGTGGCCGGACATGGAAGCCGGTTGGAGTTGCGCAGCTGGACATGGATTCACAGTTGTTGGCAACGGCGGGTCATGTACCGCAACCTATGCAAATTAATGGGCTATGCCCACACTATTTTATTAAAAAGATATTGCACTTGTCATTCTATAATCATTTTAACTTTAATACATGTTGTATGTTTTGCACTCCATATCGATCTAGTAACTCACTTAGCAAATTTTATTTGTTAACCCCTCACTTTTATATACCTCGGGTGATGTCAAGTAAAGGCAAGGTAATTGTCAGCTCTGGTCCTAGAGTTTAAACGGATTGTCACTGAAGCCTTGACTTTGGTAAGGCTATGCTTATACTAGTGGGAGGTAATTGGGTAGTTGTCTACCATTATGATTAATATGTATGTATAAAGACATGTAATGTCTTTCGGATTGATGTTAGAAATTGTAATATAGTAAAAGTATCTTGTGAATTTACTTTATCTTCCAAAATGATGGTTTATAATCAAACAGGGATATTTACTCCGTGCGAATGGGTCACGTCCGATTTTCTTTAAAAATCATGTTAATTATAATTAGTTTACTGTAACCCCATTAATGATTATATAAGTTGAGATGGGTGTTTCACTCATCATTGAAAATATTTCGTCCAGGACCCTTCGAGCGTTGAGTTGTGCATGAGCCTAGTGCAGCGCAGTATCAATAAAGCCTGCGTACATAAAGATGTTTGTTAAAGTGTAAAACTCTACATACTCACTAAGCAAATAACTTACCCCATTGTTGCATTATTTTCAGGTAAAGCCAAAGAATTGGTTGTACCTAGTTCATAGGTCAGGACTGTGAAAGAACTGAAAGTTGCGTAGATCATGTTCCAACACCTTGGTATTTAGCTGATGTTCAGAGTTCTAGGATGTTGGGATAGTTATATTTTGTACTCTGATGTAATAGACAAGAAGTTTGTACAACTTAAATTCGGTCTTTATTTGTAATAACTTTTAATTCTGCATTGCTAATATTATTTTAGTTTTGTGATTGATATTGCATTGCAACTAAGACCTAGTCTTAAGACCTTTGAGAATTCAATGTCTTACATTTCTTAAATTAATTTCTTCTTTGTTATTTAAAAACTCGGTCTATCTCTAGGATTTTAAATCACAGTAGCTTACATTATTCAGATTACCAAATTTTCTTTAAAATATAATGTATATTCTTTCATAAAATCCTAACAAATATAAATGCTGCATAATGCAGATTTTTTTAACTGAATGCAAATCTCAAAGAAAACTATCTACGAACCAAACACCCACTTAGTTTTTTAAATGTTAGGCAGCATTTTCTTGAATGGGCAAACAATAGGCACCACCTAGTATGATTATTTAAAGTTTTGTTTTCAAATAATTTATAAATAATCTTTTATATAACTAACATAATAATTTTCCAACAGTATTAAATAACTTGTATATAGTTGCATACTATATATTCAGTATTTGGACTCATGAAAGGTGAGTCTACAATAAATACAATTTAAAATATACTAAAATTACTTAAAATATTATTAATTCATGACTATCAAAATACAATTTGGACCTGACCCAACATGCCCTCTTGGTTACTTGCATGCCGGCCTGACCCGATATCGTCGGGTTAAACGAACCGTCATGTATACTGACCACAAACCGTTGGCGGTTTTGGCTCATTGACCGTCCTGCGAACGTTTATGTCTTCGCAGCAATTGTACCATCCAAGAAACTTTTTCTAGAGTTACCTGAGTTAAAAAGCGTCTTCGAGCCGCTAGCCGCCTTTCTTACCTAGTGACCAAGAAATTACGGTTGGATAAATAGGATTTAAACTGTTAACCGTAAGGGAAATTGCATAGAAAGGTAATGTATACTATGTTTTATCCCAACAAATGGCAATGAACTTTTAAAATTTTAGATAAATAGGTAACATATGGTAATCAGTGACACTTTGGACATAATGAGAGTTTTTAGTGATCATTTACTACAAAATATGTCCAAAACTGTAATTTTATCCTTTTTGAAAATTTAAAAAAGTATTTTATCCTTTTAATAATCCAATTTTTGTAAAAAGGTGGCCCAAGACTAGGGTATTCAAAAAGTTCCGAAACCTAAAAACCGACGAACCGTGTTGATTTTGAGGTTAACCGAACCGGAAAATATTCCGGCTTCGGTTTCGGTTCACGATTTTTGTGACGGACGGTTAACCGAAAAACCGAAAAATAACTGAACTTTATAAAATTTAACTTTTAGACCTATAATATTAACATTTACACCAACCTTACTATGTATTTTACCATTAGTTGAGTTCTATAACTCAAAACAACTAAAACTATTTAGTTACAATTTAATCAGGTAAAAATAAAAGTTATTTGTATTGGATTTTTAATGATGATATATATATAATTTGTTAATGATATCTTATCAATAATTTATAACTTAGTGATAATTTTATCATCTTGATTTTCTTAAAAGTACTTCAAATTTAATTTTTAAATTTGAAATATAATTTTTTAATTAGAAATACGGTTAATTGGTTAATAAAACCGAAAAATCCGGTTAACCGTCTATTTCAGTTTAGGTTCACAAAATCCTCGAACTGATGTATTCGGTTAACCATCCAAAAGTCATTTTCGGTTCGGTTAAACATCCATGAACACCCTTCTGTCTTCTATCTGATAAATTGCACTTAAAAGCAATGTACTTTTATTAAAAATGAATAATACCTTAATTATTTATAAAGTTGTATGATAGACCAATGTTGATTTTGAAAGTACGTTCCTAGAACAGTAATAGACCAAAAGCACGTTCCCTTTATGTGAAATTTACCCTCTATCTAACAATGACAGTTTGGGTCAACTTTTCGATATAGAAGTCAAACAATTTACCTCTTTGAAACCATGATCTTCGAACTGCTTGCCGAATCTGGCGTTCGTGTCTCTCCAAAAGTTCATCAATTCGGTGCGATTGAGATAATAAAGGTCCGGAAAACTCAACCTTCTCTTCTTGATCTTGATAAATCTGTCTCGACACAACGTTCAAACATTAAAAAAAATCATACTGATCAACCAAAAGGCGTATAGCCTGACGCGTATCTCCAGGTCCGTCCAAATCATTTATGGAACCTGGGACAAATAAGGACCCTTTTTATCCATGTTCGCACGCACACGCACATGCGCGCGCGCGCACACACACACACATATATATATATATCTATATCTATATTACTGTTGGATGTGTCTCGGAATATAAACATAATAGAAACCACCATTTCTTCATTCTTGTATTGGGACCTTATAAATTTTGGAGCCTGGGCAGTTGCCCTTTTCAGGCGCCCTTAGGGCCAGCCTTGGGGTATCCCAGGTGTTGTTCCAACCCCGAGGTTATGGGTTCAAGTGTCAATTGAGACATTGGTGGTAGCGTAAGTTAGTCTTTCAAGAAAAGTAAAACCGTACTAATAAACTCAACAAGACAACAAATAGAAACGGATACGAAATATAACGTTACCATATTGATTCTCTTCACAAACCCATCTGACCCTGCATCAAACGAATCGGGTTGTTCTAACTGGCTCCAGTTCTTGATGACCAGTCCACGCGTTCCCATCTCGTTAGACTCCCGACCTCTTGAATTTGCTCGATCAAGATTTTCATTACATTTAGAATCGAAGTTTCTCGAATGTAGCCCTGAAGAAGGTTCGGATATCAAGCTTCTTGAACTAGACCTGCTACGTGATCTTATTGATAAAGAATCATCTAATCGTCTTCTGGCCCATGCAAAACCACTTGAACTCGGAACCTGTAAAGGTCCAGAATACGGAATGTCTCCTTGAGACGCATGCTTCGTGTGGGAACCATCGTCTGTCGTGTTTACAGACGGTTCCCACACTGTCGTGTTTACAGACGGCTTACGAAGCTCAAAACCCAATATTATATCTCCGCTTTTCTGATTATCTAAACTATTTCCGTTGAGTTTCAGCCTGGTTAGACTTTTAGCCGGTAAACTCTGTAGAAATGTTAGATTCATACGTAAGACGCGATTCAAAAGAACATAAAGAGATCATACATTTGTGTGTGTGTGTGTGTGTTTACAGATACAGACCTCCTCCGGTGCCAATTTAGTCATGCCATTCTGTTTTCGAGCTAACCGTCTCGATATTTCAGGTCCACGAGTTCTTCCAGCCGGCTTCTTCCTAAAAAATTCATCAACTTTTCTATAAATTGAACGTAATTTGGATCGAGTACAGAAAAGGGTACATCATAACGTCGGTTTAGAACAAATTTAAATCAAGATTCCAGGCTTGTGATCAGTATTCGAGTTTATATGCCTGTTTTACAAGTTTACTATTAAGTTTGCCTTATTAGAAAAAGGTTAATTATCAAAAAAGGTAACCAACTTTATAAAGTTTTTTTGCAGGTTTCTAATTACTTTTTTTTAAATAGAAAAGGGTTGATTATCAAAATAGGAAACTAACCTTGACAACTTTTATCTTTTAAAACTTTCAGGTAACCAAATTTACAATGAAAAAAAGATTAGGCTTCTGGTTCTTGTCATTTAAGATCAAGTTTATTTACAATAAAAAAGTAGGTTTAAACTTTAAACTTTCATTTATTTATCATTTATCGTAATGAACTTTAACTTTTTCATCGTTTAAAAAACTTTACTATTTCTTATATCATTTTAGGTAACCGATTACCTTATTGATATGCAGATATAGTAAGTTGGTTACCTTTTTTAGCAATTAACCTATTAGAATCGAGAAACTTACCTTCTTGAGTCTTCACGGTGTTTCGCATCGATCTCTTTGTTCGGAGGGTATTTCGGTAAACTCGATGGCTCACATGCATACGGCTTCGTCTTGAAATACTGTGGGTGCATATCAAAATTGTTACAAAATCATCAAATTGGTCAATTTTTGGCTTTTCTGTGTAAATTGTCATCTGACTTTAGAAGGTCAAACTTCAAATTCCTACATTTATAATTTCTACATATTCTTGTACCCTTACCATTTCTTCTTGCCCTTATCGTAATTTTGTAAACTTTGATCTACATATCGAATCATTTCTCAAAAGTCAAATGTCTTGTAATCGATTTCTGAAATTAAACGTAAATAGTTTGACTTTCAAAGTCAAACAGGACCCCATGCAAATGGTCATTTGACTTTTGAAGGTCAAACTTTTAATTCCTAAATTTATAATTTCTTAAATTTTAGTTTACCCTTTTAACACTGATTCTTCTTGCGATGTCATGATTATGTAGTTCTTGACCTACTCATCGAATCTATTGTCAAAATTCAAACATGCTCGTGGCAACATTTGAATTTAATACGTAAAGGTTTGACTCTTAAAAGTCAATAGTACCTCACTTGCAAGAGCTGAAGAGGCAGTCCGGCGCTTATATGGTTCTACAGACAACAATGTTTCGATAAGATCCACAGCACATTTCGGCAAGTCTTTGAAAGTTTCCCATAAACAGCTTTCATACGGATGTTGCGGTTTAAATAATGTGGCATGAGGAAGTTTCGACTTTTTCCAGTAATCCTCCGGCGGAGAACCACAAAGTTTAAAGATTTTGTGCAATTGTTCCACCTGAAGAAACATCATAGAAACTTCAAAAGCTTCTATAGACTATAATATAAGGGTTTTCTAGGAAACTTTTGATGAAAACAACGGTTTTTAGAAAACATGTGCAGAATAGAGCTTTTCTAATAGTTTTTTCAGTTTTCATTATTATAACTATGCATTGAAAACTCTAATTTGATGTTTTCTAATTGTTTTCTAATTTTGTTTTCCAACACTTGGATCAAATATGAATGAAAGAGGGAGATCGAGTTGAAAATAAAAATAACTAAACATGTTTTTATTTTAAAATTAGTTTTCAAGAAACCATACTACTTTTTAGTTTTATAAAGAAGGGAAAATTACGAATAAAGGTAAAATACAAATTTTTACAACAAATGTATTGTAACAAATTTTAGGCTGAAAAAGATAACGTAATTTGGCCGATAAAAAACATGAAATTCAATTTTTAGGCCAAAGAATTTCTTTTAAAAATGATCATAAAATTTTAAAATTACCTTCTTAATTGGTCATCAATACCCTTTTTTGTCAAAACTGAATCTTATGTTACATTCTTGGCCTGAAAATTTTCACATTACCTTTATTGTCAATTTTTGTATTTTATGTTATCTTTCTTGGTAATTTGCCTTATAAAACACTAACATTAACACTCTGTTCTTGAATAATGAAAAAGGAAAGAAGAAGAAAGCTAAGGAAACTTAGAGAAAACAGTAATTAATTGTGTTCTTGACACAAATTAACATGGAGGAAAGAAAGGGAGAGAAAGTAACGTAAGAACTTTCTCTCCAAAATTGGAAAGAAAGAGAAAGAAACAATGGATGGAGCTTTTTGTGTTCTTCAATCTATGATGAATTGAAGACTCTTTCTGCTTCTTTCCCCTTTTTTCCACCCATTTTGATTCTATCTTCTTCTTTCCATTAAAATTACAAGAACAGAACTGTTTCATACAATGGACTTTCCCATGAGTCAAACATCAAAACTTTTCAAACTCAAAATTACTATGAAGTTTTTAATTTCTATAACAACGATCTTTTTAGATTATCTCATGTTTATGTATAACTTATCATACGTATAACAATTTTGGTATGAATCATATGGCAGGCTGTTAATTTTGAAATTGAAATATAGTAGGTTTGACTTTCAAAAGTCAAAAGGAGTGAATACCTCAGTTCTTCCCTGCAGAATAGGTGATCCAAGAAGAAGCTCTGCAAAAACACACCCAATGCTCCATAGATCCACCGAGGCTTCGTAATCCGTCGAACCCAACAAAAGTTCGGGTGGTCGGTACCATAAGGTCACAACTCTGCTCGTTAACGGCTGTTTCTTTTCGCCAAAAGAGTTACAGAAATTTGCCAACCCGAAATCCCCGATTTTCATAACCCCTTCGTTATTTACGAGAAGATTCGCCCCTTTGATGTCTCGATGCATTACACCACGCGAATGACAATGCTCGAGACCAGATAACAACTGCTTCATGTAACATTTAATCTGTTTCATCATTCATAATTTCATATCAAAAAAGAATTAACCTTTTTGTCTCGATGATGTTCAAAGTTATCTAAAAGAACACACGGGAATTTGTACGACGAACCTGAGCTTCGGTGAATTTGATGTCGGGACACGATAACAGTCCTGAAATATCGTGTTCCATATACTCAAAAACAAGGTAAATGCTACATGATAACCGAGAGGTTATGATCCCGTCTAGTTTCATAACGTTTGGATGATCAAGCCTACGAAGAATTACTATTTCTCTCGCCATAAACCGAACACTTTCAGGTTCGAAATTATCAAAGCGAACCTTCTTCAAGGCAACGATCCTCCCGGTTTCTAGCTCACGAGCCCGAAAAACGCTGCTGTATGTACCTTGTCCAACCTATAGCATTGAATCAAATTCAATATCAACAATGAACAACAAACTACGCGATATGAACCATGATTTGGACCTCAAACCAAGAAAAAACGAAAGTTCAAGCTCATCGGCTTCACAAAACGACAGAGGGAAGTCGTTTTACGTTACATTTCGATATAAATATGTCAGAAAGAGCGTTTTAATCACTCAAACAATTGGCATACAACTGAGATGATGCCCGAAGAACACATATCAAACGTCATTTTCTGTAATTATTGGTTTAATTGCAAGAAATAGCAATCTACTTTGTAAAAAAAATTATTATAGCAATGTACTTTTAAATTTTACGGACAACAGCAACCTATTTTCTATTTTTCCGCGATACTTTCAAATTTTACAAGGTATAATAATTATAATTATACTTTTTATTTTTGCACGATTATAACAAGAAGTCGATCAATGTTTCGTAAGTTACTTATATTATATTTCGATTTATGAAATTTTAGCAAAGTTATTCATATCACAAAATTAAAGGTGAGAATAACTAATCCATGGTTAAAGTTCCTTAAATTATATTTTACGTTATTTAAAAATTAATATGTCGCATAAGTAAGCAACCAGACGTTGTACTTTTATAAAAATAGATATTTATAATAGGTAAATTTTAAAATAGGCTATTATAATCGTGAAAAATAGACAATAGATTTTTATGATCGGAAAAATAAAATTGGGTTATTATAACCGTGAACTTTACCAAAGTAGGTTGTTATTTCTTGCGATTAACCAAATTTTTAATAACCAAGATCATAATGCTTTTTTCCAGAATATTTTTACTTCTTTCACGAAAAAGATTGATGTTAATGAATTAAAGAAAGTAGATTGCTTATTTGGGTACACATAGTGACTGTGTTTCTAGTGTGTGAAATAAGAAGGTAAAATAAATAATAAACAGACCTTTTCTAATTTCTCAAACGATTCGGCTCTGAGTGGAATCCAACCATGAATCGCTTCACCAGCAACCGCACTGAGCCAAGCAGGCCAACCAGCAGCCACCTGTTCAGCTTCAACATACTTATGCAAATTCCCCAACCTAAAACTCACTGAGTCACCACCACCCGTAGTCGAACTCGCTCTCCCTGACTCACCCAACTCACTCCCAGTCCCACTGAGTCCTGACTCGCTCCTGTTATTCTTCTTCTTCTTCTTACTCTTCTTATTCTCCAATTCCGCCACCATATCACCACCATTCCCACCACCGTACCGACCGGAACCCACCGCCGCATTGTCACGGAAAACCCCTGAATGATCTACCGCCGGCGTCACAGAAACTGCCTGTTTTGATGTTACACAACCCATTTTTTCCACAAATAAGAAAAATATGAAGAATCGGATTGATGATTTGAGTCAAACCCAGATCAAGATTCGGGTCAATTTGAAATGGGTCATGTTTAATTCTTTGTATATATCACGGGAGCCTGCTTCCTATGAATGAATAGGTTTACCCTTTTGTATATATATGTGTTCCATCAGCACTAAAAAACACAAATTCCTTTTCTTCTCAATTCTTCTCTCTCTAGAAATCTATGCGGCAATTGCGGAAGAGAGAGAAAGTGGAGGTTTTGATGGGCAAGCTTGCTAAATCAACGGGGCAAAGATGAGTAATGAGTTGTGCAGCAGAATTTAGTAATTTTGTTTGGGTATTTATTTTATTGTATTTATTATTTAATAGAAATAATTCATCTTTTGTTAAAGAATGAAATATTTTGTATTTAATTTATCTAGATGTTCAATAAAGATATTGATGGTTTTTAAAAAAGATATTTGTGCAAAAAAAAAAACCTTTTAAATTAAACCTTTTATGTAATTAATACTTCCAATCATTTTTTATTGCATAAAAAATCTCCAACTGATTAAAACTTATCAAAATGATGGGTTTTTTTAAAAAAAAATGACTTGCAACCTAATGAACCGGTTGCAATATGTTGATCAACCATTCGTTTTCGATGAACATTCTTTCCAGTGAACTCACGTGTATGTGTTATATTATTCAAATTCACATTTTTTGTTGATTTTGTTCAAATCTGCGTTTTTTGTTGGAATTTACTTTTTCAACAAAATTATGTTGATCACTGATGACTTGTCGACGGTGGTTTGTAACTTTCAGTCGGTTACAACCGGTATATACCAATTCCTTGAGATTCTGTCGGTTAGGTTTTTTTGTGCAATGAAAAATAATTGAGGGTTTAATCATAAAAATTATCCAACTTAAACGTTTTTTACACAAATATCCAAAAAACTAAAATTGAATAAAATAATGTCAAATTTACTAAATTATTATATTGATAAGATAAAAACAAATGTTAATCATGAATAAATATAACATAAAATCTAAACTTTGATATAAAGTTTGTTAGTACAAGATATGATTATTAAATTGAATTTTAATTAAAAGGTATTAATACGTGTCAAAATTAAAAATGACACAATGAGAGAAAAAAAAGTAACTCGTGTATTGTAACCCTCCAAACCCGACTAAATGGCACGTCATTTATAATATACAGGTGACAATAACGCATAATATCCATTGCACAATGTTATAGGTTTATACAAACACTCTTAATTAACACATTTTAACACAATATGAACAACACGGTTTAACTGATAACCCAACGTACATATTCCCAAAATCCAGATACAAATATCCAAATACAGATACTCATGGTCTCTCACCAGTATAGTAACAACATACAATCAGTAGTTTGCAAAGCCCTTTGCAACAGACTCGAAGCTCCTACTTCTGCTCTTAAGATGACGGCCCTATGTTCTGTCCCCCTGACACACACATATAGATTCGAATACGTAAGTTTCACAGCTCGTGAGTACACAAGGGTTTAGACTCTGCACTAATCACATAATAACATACGCATGTTAAGCATGGCATTCACATCAATTCTACACTACCTGGCATAACCCATGCTGCACTAGCCTCTGCCCAGAAACACTTAAGATCCAATGACACACTGAGATACTCATCTCATTTGGGAAAACTCATCCCCCTTGCAGCCAAGCCACGCCTGTGGAGGCTAGCAGGCATAAATAAGCTCAGGAGCGACCTGGAAATAAGCACAATCACAAACACACAGATATATATATATATATATATATATATATATATATATATATATATATATATATATATATATATATATATATATATATATAGGGGTGGGTTCAATGGAAAACCACTATGCACCTGAAAACTATGGAAACCTACGCAAACCGTCCGATTTGGTGCATTTCATGAAAAACGTGGTGGCATGATCGTAAATAAGATGATGCATCACGCGGGATTTTGATGCATCACGCGGAAAATTTGATGCATCGCGTGGGATTTTGATGCATTGCGCGGGGAATTTGATGCATTTGTCGTGGTGCAGTGCGGTTTTCACAAGTTTTCAAGTGCATAGTGGTTTTCCATTGAACCTCCCTCTATGTATATACATGGGAACCCTACACAGAGTTAAACAGAGCTACTCAACTCTCGCGATGACCCATCGCGATCATATCTATAGTGGATCTCATTTACAATACTATACATACACATGTATCATATAATAAGGAAATGTAATATCATACCTAAGGGGCAACTCGCACTGCCCACAATATCATCATAGATAATATAGACACATACAAGACTCGAATAAAAGTGAGCCCTTTAAAAAGAACTTGTGTACTCACCTGGATCACCCCGCTAACTATCACTAGTCTCGCTGACTCAACTCTGTCTCGACCCGATGTCTGTCAATCCCTGCTCAGGAGTCGGGGTGTTACATGTATCAATCAATGAATTAGACATATTTTTAGAAATATGGTTAGACATGTACAAACTTAAAAATACATAATTGTTAGGTTTTATTGTTCTTTTATATATTCATAAACTAATTTATTTATCCACGTATTACATCGTATTTTTAATAAAACATATTCACATAATGTGTGTGTGTGATATTTCGAGAGAATACCACTCATTATGCATCGCACCAGAAGTGACCATCTTTAAAAAAGTTAATTTTTTTTCATAAACCTGTTTTAATCAACATTATAAAGATAATATATATATATATATATATATATATATATATATATATATATATATATATATATATATATATATATTCACATCTCTTAACTCCTTAAAAATGATATCATGCGCTTACATAAATTTGCATATACGTGAACGTACATGTATACGATGCATGATTTCATGCACTTAAAATGTACAAATGTGTATGAAATTTATAAACTATATGTGTAATGTTAATTAAAAACATGTTTATTGAAAAGAATTTCAAAAATTATTTTTAAAAGTAGTACCATCTAGTGTGTTTGATAATAAGCGGTACTCACTTGAACCTAAATCAATCTCTCTCTCTCTCTCTCTCTCTCTCTCTCTCTATATATATATATATATATATATATAAACACTAAAACATACAATAATTTGGTTTTATAAAAAATATATAAGAATACTTAAATATTTATTTACAAGAAAACTACTTAAATTCATAATTATTTTTATATGTTCAACATCTTAACTCTTATTAGTTCAAATAATAAGTTTAACCTTAAACCTTGGTAAAAAGTAATAGTAAAAACTAACCTAGCATTGAATAAATATATAACTATACCATTTTAACAAAGACGAATATGTCACATTTTTTTAATTTGGGTAACATACTAATTTTTTTCTATTTAAGTTAACATATTTTACAAATCAAGTCAATCAAGGTAACCATATCGGATTGAAAAGCAAAACTTACTAACGTGACAGTTTTTTGTACAGTCAACATTTTATTTATAGAATTAACAGTTTAATTATTATATGATGTGCACTATTTTATGCAATTAAAAGGACTTTTTGATAATACATTATTATTTTGAGCAAATTTAAAAATAATTAAACAACATTAGAAATTTAAAAATAACTAGTGGCTGGATAAAAAAACTGTCATCTTAGTAAGTTTTATCTTTCAATCGGATACGGTTACCTTGATTGATTAGATTTGAAAAGTATGTTACCTTAAATTAAAAAATTAGTATGTTACCCAAATTGAAAAAAACAGTGACAATAAATTATCTTTTGACATAATTAAATAATGCAAAATATTCAACAGATTTTAAATATATATTTTAGATATATATGATATATTAAAGTTTAACAAGGATATATATAATTATTATTAATTTTTGTAAAATACATATTAGATAGAATTATTTTAAATATTAAGGTGATTAGATAGAATCTTTAACTCTTTTATTAAATATACACGTTAGATATAATATTATATATATAGATTCAGGTTCAAAAAGGTACCTCTCGAAATCAAGTGCACCCGAAGATACCAACCTTAAAAAACTTTTTTTAAATTTTTTTTCTCATAACCATGTTTAATTTAATGTTATACGCATGATATATGAATTTCACATACATTCACACTTTCTGTGTCCTTAAAAATTATGTGAATGCTCAATGCATATTTATGTGAATGGTCATCCATGTGAATGGTCATTTCACACCATGTGAATGGTGTGAATGACCATTCACATGATCTTTTTTTACCATTCACAAGATTTATGATGTTACTTCTTTTGAAAAAAAGTCTTATAATGTTGTCTTATACATGTCTATTCAAAAAAAATATATGTGAACTCAATGATCATTCACATTAGGGTACGCTGGGTACGCTGGAATCTTACAGGTACGCTGATGAACCTGATTATATATATATATATATATATATATATATATATATATATATATATATATATATATATATATATATATATATATATATATATATTCACACACACACAAAGGAAATGGTGTTGTTGTTTAGAACACAAGTCAACACCACAGGATAATGGGATGGGTCCATATTTGTCCCCTTGTCAGTATGAACCCTTTTTAGATGAGAACTTGGTTGGTGGGTTTGGTGCGACTTATTGGACTATGTTTTCTTGCTCATATTTTAGTTAATATGTGAGTTGTTTGGTTTTCGAATTTGAATAGGTCTAAGAATGAAATATAAACTCTCATATATATATATATATATATATATATATATATATATATATATATATATATATATATATATATATATATATATATATATATATATAATGAAATAAGTATGTGTATTTGGTTGAAAACCCTACTACTTTTGTCATGAAAACAATTTGGTCCTTTATTCCTTTTAGTAGTTGAACATATGTGTTGTTCTGCTACGACGTTTTGTATCGACTCTTAATCAAATGAACCAAGTCCTTTGGTTTGGTCAGTGTAGCTATTAGCTAATGTATCACGATCAGTTAATTCGAATCTTAAACCTAGATTTATGGTTATATAGTAGTACACTTTTGTGTGATTGGTTGATACAGTTTAAAATGTTTTTTTAGTAATGAATTTGTTTACGTTGTCTTGGGTTTAGTTTGCGACAACAAAACCTAAATGGTAAAAAAATTTGTAGAAAATGCTTAAATTTGTGCTAGTTATAATTTGGTGATTTTATTTAAATTTCTATCATTCCTGCTAAAATCTTTTATCCATTTTTATGCTTTGACATTTTAACTCATATTTCTCTTTTCCTCTTTCCTTTCCTATCTGTCCCAATCTATTAATGGGTGTAAATAGAACCACCCTAACATAGGGATATTTATCGATTGTTAACCCAATCAAATTTGTGTCTTAACCAAACAGATTGGCTTCCTAGTTCCTAAGACATAAACCTAAAATATTTTCATAAATAAGTAAATAAGTAAAATAAAAAAAACTCCAATATTTAAATTTTAAATATGACTTTTTAAAAGTTCAAAAGATAAAACTAGGAATGAAATTATAAAGTACGAATGATATATCTTTAATAGTTTGGATAGTATTATGTATTTTTACTAAACTTGGCAATACGTGTAATTGTGTCGTGTGTCGTGTCAGACACGAATTTGTAATATAAAAACACAACACGAATTATAAAACGTGTCTGAATATGAAACACGAACACAACACGTAAAAATTTCGTGTGACACGTGACACGTAAGACACGTGTCACACGAAACACGAATTTAATCCAAAACATATATAATTATAAATCCAAAACATGATAATCCAAGTATCCAACAACAACACATCAAAAGTATTTAAAGCCACTATTAATGGTCGTGACTTTGAGCCGAAGTTTGATCGAAGCAGACTTATTGTTGATATTCAAGTCGCCAATTTCATTTATCACATCATCAATGTGAGAGACAAACCCGAACTTTTTTAAATAGTGGGACTCAAATTTTTTTAGAAATTTTGAAACCCTAGTTTAAATGTATCTTATACGTGTATTATGCGTGTCATCGTGTAAATGATATTTATATGTGTCTTACACGTGTTTATACAGGTAAATTCGTGTTTTACATGTATAAGACACGAAACACGAATTTTAAATTCGTGTCGACATGAATTTACACGAAACAGGAATTTGTAAAACCATATACGGAAAACTCGTGTCGTATACGTGTCGTATATGTCGTGTCGTGTACCAAATTGCCAGGTCTAATTTTTACTCAATTGAATATTAAAAAAAACAGTTTATGTGTTTTATATTGAAATTTTAATATGGATTAAATTGTTATGCAATTGTTCTTAATATAAATGATAATACTAAAATTTTTCAGTCTTTATCTAATTGTTCTTTATTAAAACCTTAAACTTAATAAAATTCAACATTTCTCTGTTTTGTTAACTTAAAAATCAGAACAGTTTAGATTTTAGATACTTTGAACATCTTTTATTTATGTGATGGTATGAACACATGTTTTAGGGAAGGAAATTAAAGTACTAAAAATGTCATTAGGAAAAGTAAGATGGGGCAAAAGTGTAAATTTGTCTTTTATTTGTTTAGTTTTTCCTTTTTTTAAGAATGAGAAATTTGGTTTGGACCTAATGGTCACAACTCACAAGTCAACAAGAAGTGGGAATGAGAGTTATTGAGGATGCAATTCAAATGTTCTTTCAACTAATATATTTTTATCATACTTTCATAGTTTCATACATAAAAAAGATATTTTTATAATATTCTTAAATAATTTATTCGATCTTGTTGACTACTTGCTATAAAATATGTCATAAGAATACTTTATTTTAATTCATCCTAAGATTTATATGAATTTAATTATTGTATTTTTCATATCTATGTCATTATACATTTAAAAATTTTGCTCACCTTAAGCTACAAACTAATCGTATGATCAATTTTGTCAATTAAATTTGATATGTTGACTTCGTATGTGGCATCTCAGTATATAAAAATTGTATCCTTTTGACTCGTTGCTCTTTAAAACTCAATTTAGTAACAAGTTTGAAAAGTAACAAAAGGATATCTTTTCATTCAGTGAGATCGTATTTAGGACATTTGTCAATTCTACCGGGTTGTTGAAGCTTGTAGATATACTTTTATTAATATATGTGTGTTTGATAAAGTACTTGAAGCTGAAAAATATACTAAGATTAAAATAACAAACAAACAAACTCAATTAAAACATGACTACTTTAACGGTATTTAATAACTTTATATGCTATAAGATCCAACTACTTTTAAAATTTATCGTAAGTTTGCTTATGTTTATAAGAAACTCTAAAAATATATGTCAAATGCAACTTGTAAACTAAAAGGAGCTTGAGTTTAAAAATTAAAAATACGAAGCTCACATATGTTACGTGCCAAACATTTCGTTTCCAGTTATGGCAAGTTTTAATAATTTTGTTGTCCAGTTATGTCAAGTTTTAATTTATGGAACCAATGATCTAGTTAAGCAGTTAACTAATAACTTGAGTTTTAATAGTTTAGAATTACAATCGTCTATCCAATACTAAATATATAAGTGACTAAGCACATGACATACTAAAAGAGTTTGTTATTATTGTGTGTGTATTTATGTATGTATGTATATATGAGATCATGTGAGAAATTTTTAATTTTATGAGAAGATGCTTTACCTTCACAGCGAATGTTTCTAAACCTTAACTATTAGTTAATGTTTTATAAAACATAATAGCAAAACTAAACATTATTGTTTAAAATTTTTTTCTAAAAATAAAATTTACATAATCATTGTGCAATAAAGTATGTATTAGAAACTTTCTTTTTACAAATTAAAGCATTTGAAAATGTATTGTTATAGTTTAAGGAATATTCCTTCTCACATTCTCACAACGTTCATGTTTCTCACATGAACCCAAGTACCCAACTATATATACATACAATATATGTGTGTGTAAGTGTGTGCGCGCACATAAATAAATTTCTCACATCACAAAGTTCATATTTCTCATATGAATCCAAGATATCTATTGGGTTAATATTGAAAAAATCATTTCAACTTTTTTCATTTACACGCTTAGGTTTTCAAACTTTTTTCGGGTTGTTTAATTCCTTAAACTATTATTGACTTATTTAAAAGTATATAATTGATTGGTTACCAAATTATAGTAACGTTAATCTTTATGATTTCAAAATTCAAGCATAAACGAGAAATAATGAAAAATTCATTATTGTTTAATGTTTGGCTTTTGCTCTTAATATTAAAGGATACAAAGAGAAATTGGCAAAAATAAAAAAAAAGACTTGGAAATTCTCTATTTACACTAATCCTGAAAATATAAGGGATAATTGCGCAAAAAACCACCAACTTGTCAGTTTTTTGTGATTAAAACCCCAAACCATTTTCTGTTGCATAAAAAACCCTGAACTAACTAAAAATCAGTAATTCAAGGTTTTATCAATGGGTAACCGGTTGAAACCGGTTTTTAAATCCTACGTGGACCGGTAAATAACTTACGTGACATAAATTTTAATTGTTGAAACCGGTTGCCAAGTATTACACACCATTTAAAACCACGTTGATGATGTATTCCCGTTTAAAAAGTACAATTAAAAATTATCAACGGGTTTTAAATAATGTGTAATTATTGGCAAACAGTTTCAACAATTAAAATTTATTCCACGTAGGTTATTTACCGGTCAACGTAGGATTAATAGCTGGTTTCAACCGGTTACCCATTAATAAAACCTTAATTTACGAACTTTTAGTTAGTTCGGGGTTTTCTATGCAACGAAAAATGGTTTGGGGTTTTAATCATAAAAACCCGACAAGTTTGGGGTTTTTTACGCAGTTATCCCAAAATATAACTATTGACAAATTACAAGGTTAACCGTAGACTTCTACTCTATTAAATTATACATAATTTTAGCTTTAATAATCTCCCAATTAGTTTATATTCAACATACAAAAATAAACACAAATACAAAGACTTGAAAGAAATAGAGAGTCTAACATATGAGTTTTTCAAAATTAACATACCCCCACACACACACATACATACATACATACATACATACATACATACATACATACATACATACATACATACATAGAGAAAGAAAAAGAGATAGGATCATTGCAGAACCTAAATTTGGTGCAGAAGTGCAGAACCAACTTTAACATTCAATAACATAAGAATTATTACTTTTAAAACAAAAAAAAAAAAGTATACCATAAAAAGAAGAATTTTATCCTCTTAAAAACGTGACCGATGATTTTATATTTTTTTTCAAAATATTTTTTAATATTCAACATTGAATACCCACCACTGAATATTCAACATTGAATTCTCTGAATTTTATGTATTCAACATCGAATAAACGTTGTAAATTTGAATATTCAATATCGAATACATGGTTCTCTAATTCTGCACCATATTTAGGTTCTGCAATGATCTCAACCCTACACACACACTCACGGACCGTCGTTGTGACCCGCAGAAATAATCCTTAAATCCACTCTTTAGCTAGAGAAGTAAGGGTCGAATCCACAGGGAGTGTGGTCGTAATCAGGATTAGGTTATTAGCCTTATAAGTCTATTGAAAGCATTTAAATTGTGAATTTGTGGATTTGAATGATTTGTTTAAAGTAATGATTTGCTATTACTTTGTAACTAAAATTAATGACAAGACAACTAAACATAGTAGATAAACAATCAAGAGACGAATAACCATTCACGGGATCACCACGACATAAGTATTACTCACTATAATTTCATGCAACGATCACATAGACATAATCAATTGCGCGACTAAATTAATCAAACGTGTTTTAACCAATAACTCTCGGCATACCGTATGCAACATTAATACTCGTCTTAATATCTAAGCTAATGGACTCGACACGAATAATAACACCACGATAAACTATCTTGCTTTTACCAATCGCAACACATAATCATAATCATAGCCGAATGTTTATCATTTGCATACACATAATAGATCTCGCTTAATACGAATACATCAAAACATAAGAAATTAAAGAAGAGTAAACTTAGTCGTAGATCCTCCGCAAATGACTAATGGGATTAGCCGCTCACGTATGCTCGTCACACTCATAGATCAGAGCCATTGGGTAGTTTGCGAATCACCGTCTTCGATCTCGTATCGTAGATCCACTCCGGCAGGGCTTCGGAACACTTTCACACACGTCGAGACTTCTCTCAATGGCTGTCATCGACCTCTATTTATAGAGGAGTCGATTTTAGGGTTTCCAGGGCTAAAAAATGCGTTTTTGCGCCGACCCAGCGCAGGCCTGCACCCCCCTGCGCCCGGATGCGGCTAGGGTTTTGCTGGCATGCGCTGGAACTGGTATGGAACTTTTGGGGCGCAGGCCTGCTCCCCGACCTGCTCGGTTTGCGCTAAATTTTCTTGTGGTGCTTTGAAATGACTTTCGGACCCTGAAACACAAATATGATGTAAAAGAACGGATTTTACGAAGTATCGGTGCTTAAAATGAACATAAAATGACTCTGAAACCATATAAATTATAGACTCATCAAATCTCCCCAACTTAACTCTTGGACGTTATCGAAGAAGCTTTAGAATCAGAACTAACTATGTACCGACTGTATTAGCAGTGTGGTCGAATAAATCTAGGTTAAGTCAGCCTTCGCAATAATGCATTAAAATTTTGAATATAAGCTAAAGAACATTTTCAGTTAAAACACATTCTCTCTAAGTAATTATAATGTATCTCACTTTTGGAAATTACACTTTTAACTCAAGGTTACAAGCTTAAAACATGTGGGTCTTTTGATCATCTTTCCCTCTATGCATGTATACGATAAGATATTACTTTTAATTATGATGCTTATATCTAACTTCTTTTTTTAAACTCGAGTTTTTATCATAGCTTTTCTAGTTGGTCAATGTAGCGGGATTTGGGTCAATCGCTCCCAAACCAGATGGCTTTAGGGGATTAGGCATGAATGGTAACCCTAAGGACTTAATTTCCCGAACCAACTAGGCTACCCTCGAATCTTTTGAGGCGATTAAGCTCTCCCCCTTATTGCATAAGTTTTTCAAAATCTTTTGACACATTACTTTCATTTAAGCACAAATATATCTTAACTTACTTGAACTCAACTTACACTAAAATATTAATTATTATCATGACTCTTAACATAATTCTAGAATTTCTTACTAACACTAACTAATTCTGGGTACAATTTTTCTATGTATCATCATTTTCCACGGCCTGATCGGCAAACAAGAACCATTGGAGAAATTTAAAAGACTACATTGACACTAAGCATCCACATTCAATAGGACTCGGCAAATGAAAATAAAACACACACAATTACTGAAATAAAAAAAGTTAAAATTCTAACCCAAACAAGCAAATCTAAATATGATAAATGTGAATAGCAAGGAACGATGGTACCTGATTACTAGTAATGAGGAAGAGGACCAAAGATATTATTTAAGAAGTTACCAGCCTGAAAATTCTCGTGATGTCAAATCTCCTTTCCAATATGCCCAGATCTGATGTTCATGATATATCGTAGCTCTCTGCCCAGGTGGTCAAATTTCAGTCTAATAATAAATAAATTTCTTTTTGTGGGGGCTCATTAGATCATATTAAACATTTCATAGAACCTACCATCCCCAACTTAGACCATTGTGACGTCCTCATCATATAGACACACTTATAATGAGCAGACAATGAACACAATCACATTCTTAATAGGATTCTTTGCTTATTTAGGATAGATTAAACTAAAGTAAAAATTAACATTCATTAAACTAGCACACTTGCATAAATATAAATAAACTTAAGTCTAGAAACAACTAAAATTGGATTGGAAATCCTCCCCAACTTAGTTGGTGACACTAATGCAATTAAACTAAAATAAAGAAATAATTAAAAATATCGCCTTTTCGTAGGGGATCACGATTGCACTTAGCACGTGCAACATGCCGTGAAACCCCTCGGTATCCCGAGTGGACGAGTGTTGTCTCGTGAGGGTTTCCAGAAACACACCCGCAAAGTTCTCTGGGTTGCCTCCTAGGATGCGCTAAGTTTTACGTCTTCAGCCAGACATACTGCTCCTATACTAGCCTAATTATGTTTGGGATCTTCTTAACCTGGCTAGTTCAGAGACTTGCATATTATTGGTGGCCCATTTAACCTGTGTCTAATGGAAACCATGGTATTTTGAAAATTGATAATAATTGTTCATCATGGAAGGAGTCCCAAATGTGATCAGTTAAGTACACAATTACTTTTTCCCCCCAAATATATGATTTGAATTTGTCAAGGGCAAATAATACGACTAGCAATTCCTTTTCTGTAGTGGTGTAATTCCTCTGTGCGGGATTCAGCCTCCTTTGTGCATGTCTTACTCGTTTAGCTCTGGGATCAACAATGATTCGATGCATACACAAAGTAGTATTGATTCCTTTCAAATCTGCTATTGTCCAACTTACTACCTCTTTATACTTTACTAGTACTTGTAGTAGGAATTTTTCTTGTGCCTCGATCAGATTTGATGAAATAATGACGGGTAGAGTGTCATTCTGACCTAAGAAGACATACTTTAAATGTACGGGCAATGTTTTTAATTCTAGAATAGGCGGTTGTTCTATTGAAGGCCTTGCAGATTGATACCAAATAATCGGTAGCTTTTCAGTCTTATGGGTCCACGGTGGTTTTTTAGGTTTCAATATGGATTCATGACTGCCTCACGTTCATTGCATTTTTCAGAGTTCATTATGGCAGTGTCATGTTCAGCAAGGAATAATTCGGTGGTATCCTTGGCATTGATTAGTGAACCATGATGCTGTACAAGTTCATCCACCGCCTCTATCATGTAACATCAGAATCGATTGAAGCAGCGGTGGAAGCATTGAACACGTTTAATCGCAGCTTGCGATTCCGAAAGGCAATATCTACAGCCCCCATTCTACAATTGATTTGAGCATTTACAGTGGCTAAGAATGGTTTGCCTAAGATAATGGCCGACTGGTTCTCCCCAAAGGAACTCTCATTATCTAAGACTAAAAAGCCGACCGAATAGTAAAAATCTTGTACTTTTACTATAACATCCGATAAGATACCCCTTGGATATTTCGTTGACCGATCTTCCAGTTGTAAAATAATATTTGTGGTTTGTAACTAGCCCAGATCATGTTTGTCAAACAAATTCCCAGGTGAAATGTTTACACTGGCTCCAAGGTCGAGTAATGCCCTTTTAATTTGCACATTGCCAATTGTTACTTGAATCAAAGGTGATCCAGGATCTTTCAGCTTTGGTGGCAAGGAATTAGAGATCACCGCACTCACTTGCTCAGTTAAGTTGATCTGCTTGGGAAGCGAGACCTTGAACTTTATTTTCTGCGTGCAGAGATCTTTTAGAAATTTGGCGTAAGAGGGTACTTGCTGAATAGCCTTGACTAATGGGATATTGATCTTGACTTGATTAAATAAATCCCACAAATCCTCGGGTTGTGGACCTCTCTTGCCATACGAAGATGATTTCGGATTTTCTAGAGCAGCGGGATAAGGAGGAGGAACAATGGTGTCCTGATCCTTAACCGCCTCCCCAACTTTGGGAGTTGGGATATCTGCCTTAATTGGTTCCTTGAAAGTAACTTTCTTGGAACCTTCCTTCTATTTAGGATCCACTATCTCGTCATACACGACCTCAGTGTCGGTGTCTTCTTCTTCCTCTTGCTCTTTTGGCATTTCAATCTTATTATCCACCTTTCTACCACTTCTCATGGTAGTCACCTTAGACACTTCGTTAACCTCATACTTCTTTTCTTTGCTATGTGCGTGCGAAGGGTTTAAAACTATGTTACTCGGAAGCTTCCCCTCCTCTCGTCTTGTGAGCGATTCGGCTATCCGACCCATTTGACGACTCAACATCTCGTTAAAAGCCGATTGTTGCTTCATGAATTCCGTGAACTCCGAAAGTTGTGAAGAACTCGTATTCGTCTCTACGTGAAAGTGAGGTTGATCGCGTTGGTTTGGATTGTAATATTACTCATCCTTAGCAGCAAATGTTGAACCATATTGATATCCTCTTCGTGGTGGTGGTGGTTCATACATTGGTTTAGATTGATGATCGGTAGGCTGATCATTTTTCCGTTGAAAATTAGGATGATTCCTCCATCCCGGATTATAGGTTTCCGATAATGGGTATTCCCTATCCCAATGCGCTCTAAAACCATATACTATTTTAGCATATTCCTTAGTGGGTTGCACTTGAGGACATGCTTCAGAATGATGAGATGGATCTCTGCATATTACGCAGTTAACTGATGCAACAGGGTTTTGGCTAAAACCTTTTATCAGTTGATCTATCTTCTTTCCGAGTTCTGAGATTTCACTTTTTACTTCAAGTTTCCAGGCATTGTCTATACCCATCACCTGAACTCCGATATTATTTTCAGAACCGACTTGAACTTTGAGACCTTTACTAAGTTGATTCAGTAATTCCTAAGCCTCATCATCTTCGTTAGCTAAGAACGTGCCACCTGTAGCGGCGGTGATCATGTTCCGGCTTTCTTGACTCACACCATCAAAGAAAGTTTTGACGAGCATCCACTTTGGAACTTCATGGTTTGGACAAGCTCTTAGCAATTCGTTCATCCGATTAAATGTCTCGTAAAATTGTTCACTAGGTTTTTGTTTAAAACCGGTGATCTCTTTTCGTTTCTCAGTGGTTTTACTTATGGGGTAATACTCATCGAGAAATGAGCGCTTCATTTGATCCCAGGTTGTGATGCTATTGGTGGGTAGCGACACAAACCAATTTTTTGCTTTTTCTTTTAGTAAAAAAGGGAAGTTTAAACTATCAGTGGTTATACCTCGAACATGGTTAGCTTTACAAATAGCTGTGAATTCAGCTAAATGCTCATAGGGTACCTCACTAGGCATTCCTCTAAAGATACGAAGAATTTGGAATAATTGAGGTCGAACTTCGGGTTCGTTCTCATTTTCCGGATACCGAATAAGTGAGTGATCAGGCACATCACCAGGGCGATAATGTGACTCGACAGTCTTTCTTAATTGGTCACCCATTTTGACAATTAAAGGTTCCAATACTTCAGCTTCGAGATTTCTTGATAAATTCGGCTCCTTGAAAGTTGGAACTTTTTCCTCTTAATTAATTACGCCATTCGCGCACCTTAGAGTATTCTTGAACTTTAGTACTTAGCTAACTAATTATAATTATTATTATTATCATTTAATTTTATATTTTATATTTATTTATTTTTAATTTTATATAATTTAATTTATTTTTATTTTTTTGTTTTCTATTTTTTATTATATTTTTTATGGTAAAAGGAGAGTGACTATAATTACCTTTTTTTAGGTTTTATAATTTTTAGGTGGTTTCTAATAACAAGAACTGAAAATATGGAAATAACTAAAAATAAAGTACTAACCAAAACTAAAACATATAATAAATAATTATTTTTTTTTTTGTGGTAAAAGTAGAGGACTACGATTACCTTTTTGCATTTTTTTTAATTTAATTTTTTTTAAATAATAATAAAATAAAGACTAAAAATAACCCAAGTATGGAACTTAAACTTAAATACTAAAAACTAAGGACAAAGACTAACTTCTAACATTAACTACCGTTACATTCCCCGGCAACGACGACAAAATCTGGCGGGCCGTCGTTGTGACCCACAGAAATAATCCTTAAATCCACTATTTAGCTAGAGAAGTAAGGGTCGAATCCACGGGGAGTGTGGTCGTAATCAGGATTAGGTTATTAGCCTTATAAGTTTATTAAAAGCATTTAAATTGTGAATTTGTGGATTTGAATGATTTGTTTAGAGTAATGATTTGCTATTGCTTTGTAACTAAATTTGATGACAAGACAACTAAACATAGTAGATAAACAATTAAGAGACGAATAACCATTCACGGGATCACCACGACATAAGTATTACTCACTTAAATTTCATGCAACGATCACATAGACATAATCAATTGCGCGACTAAATTAATCAAACATGTTTTAACCAATAACTCTCGGCATAGCGTATGCTACATTAATACTCGTCTTAATCCCTAAGCTAATGGACTCGGCACGAATAATAACATCACGATAAACTATCTTGCTTTTACCAATCGCAACACATAATCATAATCATAGCCGAATGTTTATCATTTGCATACACATAATAGATCTCGCTTAATACGAATACATCAAAAACATAAGAAATTAAAGAAGAGTAAACTTAGTCGTAGATCTTCCGCAAATGGCTAATGGGATTAGCCGCTCATCGTATGCTCGTCACACTCATAGATCTGAGCCATTGGGTAGCTTGCGAATCACCGTCTTCTCCGGCAGGGCTTCGGCACACTTTCACACACGTCGGGACTTCTCTCAATGGCTGTTATCGACCTCTATTTATAGAGGAGTCAATTTTAGGGTTTCCAGGGCTGAAAAACGCGTTTTTGCGCCGACCCAGCGCAGGCCTGCGCCCCCCCCCCCTCGCGCCCGGATGCGGCTAGGGTTTTGCTGGCATGCGCTGGAACTGATCTGGAACTTTTGGGGTGCAGGGTTGCTCCCCGACCTGCTCGGTTTGCGCTGAATTTTCTCGTGGTGCTTTGAAATGACTTCCGGACCCTGAAACACAAATATGATGTAAAAGAATGGATTTTACGAAGTATCAGTGCTTAAAATGAACATAAAATGACTCTGAAACCATATAAATTATAGACTCATCACACACAAACACACACACACACACACACACACACACACACACACACATATATATATATATATATATATATATATATATATATATATATATATATATATATATATATATATATATATATAGGATCAAATGGTAAATCAAATATTTGTGAAGATATGAGAAATGTTGCATTAAAACAATGTATATGTTGAATTAACGTGTTATTTCGTGATTCAACAAAAATTGTGGAATCAAAGACAAAATAATCATTTTGTGTTTGATTTAACACCTACGGTTGAATCACTTGAATCAGGAAATTACACGATTCAACATATATGTTATTAATTCAACATTTCTCATAAATATTGATTTCTCACATACTCCATATCCTCTATGTGTGTGTGTGTGTGTGTGTGTGTGTGTGTTTCAGTAATAAGTACCATGAACACCAATAAAAAATTAACAAATCAACATCAAATTAAAACTTTTGCATGTTACATACTTACATATAACTTATTTGCATAGTTTGAGTGTGATCAATCCTAATGAATATTGTGTATCTTAAAACTTATGAATGCAATGAACCTAATAAAGCTTGTATATATAAAAGCATGAAAATGTAATAAATCTAATGAATCTTGTGTGTATTAAAGACTATGAATGCAATGAACCCACTGAAAGTTTATTTCTATTTGTTTAAAGCTTGTATATATAAAAAATTATATATATAAGGCCTTATTTTGATTGGTACTCATCGGTGCTTAATTATAAATGATGCTCAAAGGATCCTTAGCCTATATGTATGTATGTATGTATATGTGTTTATATATATGTATGTGTGTGTGTGTGTGCATTGAGATTCAATAGGGAACTTGATGCGTTGGGAACCATTGAGAACCAAAAATGCATAAATGACAATTTAGGAATGACAAATATATTTATTATTAATTCATAACTAATTTGAGTTTAAAAGATATTTTAATAACCTCCATAATTAGGAGTAACTAATTTAGGAAATAAAATCATTAAATTAACTATCATCCCATTAATTCTTCTCATTTCCCTCAACCTCTTTTTTTCTCTCTCTATCACACACACACACACACACTTTGGTCGCCCGTCGACCACCCTGCCGCCCTCTCTCTCTCTCCCTCTCACATGGCTGGCGACCACCCCTCTCTCTCTTGGTCGGCGAACACAAGATGATGTAGATGAAGCTGAGGACGAACAAGATGATGCAAACGATGTAGATGAACATGCAAACGATGAAGATGCAAAAGATGAAGATGAAGATGCATCGTGTTTGAAGATGAATCCGATTAAGATGCATCGTGTTTGAAGATAAATCCAATGAAATGCATCGTGTTTGAAGATGAATCCGATTAAGATGCAGGACAGTATGTCGTCTTACACAAGTGGCAGTATGTTAGTGTATGGTGTGTAAAGATGACATTACTACTGCATCATGACTGATTTCATAAAACACTTAAGGGTCACACCGATGAGCACAACTGAGCAGATGCAATTAAACTATTGAATAAATAATATTGGATATTGTTTATGACACGAAATAATCGTTGAGATTAAATTAATGGATGATTAGTTATATCTCAAAGTACGTGGACTAAAAGTACAATATTAGATATTGTAGGGATTTAATTGTCATTGGATGATAATTATCTAGTCTTTTATTTAATATTGGATATTAAATAAAAGATACATTTATTTGAATTGATATTATCATCTAGTTATTAGATAATTAGATGGATAATTATAAACAAATAAATAAAGATAATTATAAATAATTATCTAGTCATTTATATATTATTAGATAATATATAAAAGATATATTTATTTAATAGATTTATAATTATAGAGATAATTATAAAAGGTTTAAATAATAAAGTTAATTATTAAGATATATATTATATTATTATATTAGAGCTTGATTAAAACTAAAGCTCTTAATATATATATATATATATATATATATATATATATATATATATATATATATATATATATATATATATATATATATATATATATATATATAGAATATGGTTCGTGTGAGTACCTAAAAAATGCAGAGTACCGTGAGTACCTGTGAACACACGGGTTTCAGATGTGAACTTGCTCCGAAAAAAAGTTTTTTTTTTGAATTTTTTTTCATATTCATTTAGATACAAATAATATAAGACTATTTGTAAAAAATTATATACATTTATACTTTCTATCATCTTAAAAGTCATGTGAACGTGAAAAAATTCATGTGAACATGCTTAGTTGTGAACACACGTTTACAACAGTACAGTTCATGTGAACACACACGTTTCACATAGTTCTAGTGTGTGTTTAGGTGTGATTTTTTGCAAGTAGTCTTATATTATTAATTTAAACATGATTATGAAAAAAATTTTTAAAAAAAATGATTTTAAGCGAGGTACCTCCGGTACTCCGCAAAACTAGTGGTACTCATTTGAACCCAAATCTATATATATATATATATATATATATATATATATATATATATATATATATATATATATATATATATATATATATATATATATATAGGGTTGGGATCATTGCAGAACCTTAATTTAGTGCAGAACCTTAATTTAGTGCAGAACCATAGAACCAATCTAAACCATTAGATTATAATATAACACTAGGGATAAGATGGTAATTATACAATTAACATTGAAATAATAGCAGCCTACCAAGTTTGACTGTCCACTTTGAATTTTTTTTTTTTTTTACTCTTTTAATATATAATGGACATGCAGTGTTGCATCGACGTTAAATATACGATATCAAAGTGTTCATTCGACATCGAATGGTCGTATGGGTAAAAAAAATTTACGAAAAATAAACACGTAAATTTTTATTCAAAAAATATATTCATGACCGTTCTCGTTAAATCCACCAACTTTGACTACTAATTTTGACTATTATTTATCTCTGTTAATAATGAACGTATATGCAGTGTTGCATCGACGTTAAATATACGGTATCAAAGTGTTCATTCGATATCGAATGATCTCATGATCTCACCATGATATATTGCATCGTGGTCTAGGTAAAATTTTTTTAACGAAAAATAAAAAAATATATATCATAACCGTTCTCGTTAAATCCAACAACTTTGACTACTAATTGTGACTATTATTTTGGCTCTGTTAGTAATGAACGTATATGCAATGTTGTATTGACGTTAAATATACGATATCAAAGTGTTCATTCGATATCGAATGATCTCATGATCTCACCATGATATATTGCATCGTGGTCTGGGTAAATTTTTTTTTACGAAAAATAAAAAATATATATCATAACAGTTCTCGTTAAATCCACCAACTTTGACTACTAATTGTGACTATTATTTTAGCTCTGTTAATAATGAGCGTATATGCAGTGTTGCATTGACGTTAAATATACGATATCAAAGTGTTAATTCGATATCGAATGATCTCATTATCTCACCATGATATATTGCATCGTGGTCTGGGTAATTTTTTTTTTTACGAAAAATAAACACGTAAAATTTTTTCGAAAAAATATATCATGACCGGTCTCGTTTTAAAGAGTATAAAATTCTCGTTTTTATGGTATAATTTTTTTGATTTAAAAACTAATAATATTAATGTTATTTTAATTTAAAGAAAAAGGATATTTATTTTGCTAATGTCAATCTTTTTGCTATTTCCAATCTTTTCCTTTTTTACCCCTCCAAGAATTAAAATACCACTATTACCAATCTTTTTTTCACTGATTCCAAACTTAACTCTTTTAATCAAGACCATTAGATTATTCTAATCTATGGACGATATTGGTTCTACAGTTCTACACTAAATTTAGGTTCTGCAATGATCTCATCTCTATATATATATATGTATGTATGTATGTATGTATATAAAATAAAAGATAACACAATTTGACACGTGGCGTTACCACATTTCACCAAAAAAGATAAATACAACATTATTATTTTTAATATAAAATAAAATTAAAGATAAATACAATTAGTTTTTCCAAATATCTATAAACATAAATAAATGCAACTTTATTATTTTTAATATAAATACAATTAATTTTTTTTAATATCAATAAATTTCACCAAAAAAGATAAATATAACATTCTTATTTTTAATACAAAATAAAATAAATGATATAAGATTAATATAACATTCTTATTTTTAAATATAAAATAAAATAAAAGATAAATACAATTAATGTTTCTAATATCTATAAACATAAATAGATAAATACAACTTTATTATTTTTAATATAAAATAAAATAAAAGATAAATACAATTAATCTTTTCTAATATATATAAACATAAATAAATAATTAACCATAAAAATAAATAAATATTATTATTTTTAAAATAAAATAAAATATAAATACAATTAATTATTTTAACTATATATATGATAAATGAATATAAATAAATTTTATTAACGTAATACGTGGGACATAAACTAGTATGTATACACACACACACACACACACACACACATATATAACTATATCTATTATATGTATGGTCGTGTGTGTGTCTATATATATATATATATATATATATATATATATATATATATATATATATATATAGAGAGATGAGATCATTGCAGAACCTAAATTTAGTGTAGAACTGTAGAACCAATATCGTCCATAGATTAGAATAATCTAATGGTCTTGATTAAAAGAGTTAAGTTTGGAATCAGTGAAAAAAAGATTGGTAATAGTGGTATTTTAATTCTTGGAGGGGTAAAAAAGGAAAAGATTGGAAATAGCAAAAAGATTGACATTAGCAAAATAAATATCCTTTTTCTTTAAATTAAAATAACATTAATATTATTAGTTTTTAAATCAAAAAAATTATACCATAAAAACGAGAATTTTATACTCTTTAAAACGAGACCGGTCATGATATATTTAATTCGAAAAAATTTTACGTGTTTATTTTTCGTAAAAAAAAAAATTACCCAGACCACGATGCAATATATCATGGTGAGATAATGAGATCATTCGATATCGAATTAACACTTTGATATCGTATATTTAACGTCAATGCAACACTGCATATACGCTCATTATTAACAGAGCTAAAATAATAGTCACAATTAGTAGTCAAAGTTGGTGGATTTAACGAGAGCGGTTATGATATACATTTTTTATTTTTCGTAAAAAAAAAATTTACCCAGACCACGATGCAATATATCATGGTGAGATCATGAGATCATTCGATATCGAATGAACACTTTGATATCGTATATTTAACGTCAATACAACATTGCATATACGTTCATTACTAACAGAGCCAAAATAATAGTCACAATTAGTAGTCAAAGTTGTTGGATTTAACGAGAACGGTTATGATATATATTTTTTTATTTTTCGTTAAAAAAATTTTACCTAGACCACGATGCAATATATCATGGTGAGATCATGAGATCATTCGATATCGAATGAACACTTTGATACCGTATATTTAACGTCGATGCAACACTGCATATACGTTCATTATTAACAGAGATAAATAATAGTCAAAATTAGTAGTCAAAGTTGGTGGATTTAACGAGAACGGTCATGAATATATTTTTTTGAAAAAAAATTTACGTGTTTATTTTTCGTAAATTTTTTTTACCCATACGACCATTCGATGTCGAATGAACACTTTGATATCGTATATTTAACGTCGATGCAACACTGCATGTCCATTATATATTAAAAGAGTAAAAAAAAAAAAAAATTCAAAGTGGACAGTCAAACTTGGTAGGCTGCTATTATTTCAATGTTAATTGTATAATTACCATCTTATCCCTAGTGTTATATTATAATCTAATGGTTTAGATTGGTTCTATGGTTCTGCACTAAATTAAGGTTCTGCACTAAATTAAGGTTCTGCAATGATCCCAACCCTATATATATATATATATATATATATATATATATATATATATATATATATATATATATATATATATATATATATATATGTATATATATATAGTCAGGTTCAAAAAAGTACCTCTCGAAATCAAGTGCACCCGAAGGTACCAACCTTAAAAAACTTTTTTTAAAATTTTTTTTTCTCATAACCATGTTTAAATTAATGTTCTACACATAATATATAAATTTCACATACATTCACACTTTCTGTGTCTTTAAAAATTATGTGAATGCTCAATGCATATTTATGTGAATGGACATCCATGTGAATGGTCATTTCACACAATGTGAATGGTGTGAATGACCATTCACATGATCTTTTTTTACCATTCACAAGATTTATGATGTTGCTTCTTTTGAAAAAAAAGTTCTATAATGTTGTCTTATACATGTCTATTAAAAAAAAATATATGTGAATGATCATTCACATTAGAGTACGCTGGGTACGCTGGAATCTTATAGGTACGCTGATGAACCTGATTATATATATATATATATATATATATATATATATATATATATATATATATATATATATATATATATATATATTTATATATATATAGGATTGGGTTCACATGAGAACCCTTCATTACCGTGAGAACGTGAGAACCACTCTAAAAATTGTGCATTCACTGTATAAAATTATGCATTTGATACTAAAATTAAATGTTTTCGATATATTTATGCATTTCATGTAAATATTTACGCATCTAATGCTATAATTTATCCATTTTATGTACGAATTGTGCATTTAAGAAAATTTGTGCATTTGATGGTCAAATTTGTGCATTTAGTTTATAATTTAATGAATGTAATTTTAGTGTTAGATTATGATATTTATTAATATTAAGACTAATAATGGTTTTAAGTAAAACTTTTAATTTTTAAATTTGTGCGTTTGATGTACAAATTTGCGCATTTTGGAGTGGTTCTCACGTTCTCACGTTCTCACGGTAATGAGGGTTCTTACCGGAACCTAACCTTATATATATATATATATATATGAATATGTGGGGTGACCTAAAAAAATAGGATTGAGTACGGCACACACACATAAGGTGTATGTGTGTGTGGTGCTTCGGCCGTACCAAAAACACATACATTTGTGTGTTTGGTTTTCCCGTTCTTCGTGTGTTTGATTGCATACCTGGCGCCGCTCGATCGTGTCATCACCGGTGGATACCGAGAGCATCTCATTCGTGTATTCTAGTCATCGAATACAAATGTACGGATTTTATTGCTTTCTCGTTTACTTATCTTATGTATACTAGATGATCCGTGTATGAAATTCATGATTTTAAAAAGCTTCCATTGTGCAATTTAATGTGATTAATGTTTATGTTTATATGAAAACAATACGAATTCCCAACAATACATATTTAGTTAATTGGAACGTTATAAATTAGAATAAAAGAATAAAATATTATATTCGATAGTATTAAGATTTAAGATTAAGTTATTTAAGCAAACTTTGATATAAACTAATCGAAAATTAAAAATCGTAGAAAATATAAATATCAACACCACACCCACCTAATCCTACATTTGAATCTATACATTTGTCTACAATAGGAGTCGAACCCCCAACCATAGAGTCACCATTAATATTTTAAACAGTTGCTATTAAAAGTTAACTTAATTTCAACGGTCGAGATGATGACATGACATCTTTTTTTTTACTCTTAGATTCGTCGGCAATATATTTATATAATATATATCTGGATTACCATAATTATAATAAAAGTTAGAAATTTAATATATTAAAAATACATATTAAAATGAATTAGAGTTTTGATCAAACTAAAAGTTATAATAATTTGTACTTTATAGTTTCTTTAAAAGGTTACAATAAAATATCAAAAATAAACTAAAATTCAATATCATGTTTTTTTTTTCTTTCATATTATTACTTATAATAATTCCATGCTTTTACAATCTATAAATGAAAGTTTAAAACATCATTTGTTTTGATCATTTCAGATCTTAATTCGTCTTAAATATTTAAATTCAGATCTTAACTGATATACGACTGTTTGTTACATTTTAGATTTAAGTGCATTTCATGTTTCAATATTGATACTATTTGTAAATAGAAGATAGCTACAATTAATGTTAAAATTGAAAAAGTCATATATAGTTGAACTAATCAGTTTGATAAATCATGTACTGTTTGTAGATAAACTAATATGGAAAATGACCAAAAAACATTTTTATCATTAATAGTAACATTATTTCTTTTTTACATTAGTAATATTGAGTTATATATTTTTATTGTTTATAGTAACAACTTTTTATTTTTCTATCAATAATTGTAATTGGTGACTTGCAAACCTGTTTAGCATGTCACCAACAACTTTTCGGTTATTAAAAATAGTAACATTTTTTTAATATTTTTTATCAATAACAGTAAAATATCAAATTAAAATCTAATTTTTTTATGGTTTTAAGTTTTCTAAGAAATCATAAACACCAAATAAACCCAATTTATATATCATATTTTGTTGTGAAATTTTATAATAGAATTTTAGTTTTTAATTTCATTTGTTATTTATTTATTTAAAGTTTATTTAATTATATTATTGCTTTCATTAAATTTATTTATTTATAATTTATATTTTTGCATAACCTTATAAAATTTTAATCTTTATTCGGAATATTTATTTACGGTTACATAATATTCGATTATTTATTCATAATTATATGAACGAAAAAAATACCATGAATCATTCAAATTCACTTTTTCTAAACGAAAAAACTACGCACCATCGTTTTCTTAGTTTTTCCAAACAAAATAATGCATATCGTTTCAGTTTTTAGTTTTTCCCATCTAAATGAGTCATAGTTTTTTATATAAAAAACCAAAAATCAAAATGAGTCTCCTTATTTTTTATTCAGAAAACTATAAACCACAATTATTCAAAGTTATTACATTCATGGAAAAACTAAAAAAATTAATTGTTCGTGATACTTTTTCATGTTTTAGACTTTTTTTTTATAAAAAAACTATAATCCATTTTGCTTTTTCGTTTTTCTAACAAAATAATTGCAATCCAATTATTTTTTCTATTTTTAACAACGAAAAAAACTATAAGTTAATCTGGTTTATAGTTTTTCCGAATGAAAAATAATACAACCCATTTTGATTTTTAGTTTTCAAATAAAAAATATAACCCATTTTGATTGTTAGTTTTTCAAATAAAAAACCAGAATGGTTTATATTTTTTTGTTTGGAAAAACAAAAAAGTAGTATGGTTCCTGTAACACCCTAGCTTTTAACCCAACTTTAAATTTCTGTATTTGATTCAATAATGTAATTTAACTACATGTTTGTAATTTAATTAAGTAATGAAATTATTTAATTAATTTGAATATTTGTTATAAATTATTTAGATGATTAAATTTAAAAGAGATGCAATAAACATAAGTTTAGGGGTTAAAGGGTATATTTAGCAAAATTGAATGTATAAAAACCCGCAAAATGAGTAAATGCTCATTTATCACTAATAAAAATCTCAACTTTCACCTTCTCTCTCTTCAACCTACGACATCTTCTTCTTCTTCACCAAGAATTCATTAAATCTTGCAATAAATTCTGAATTTAAGCCAAGGAAGTAACAAACAAACATCAAATATCCAGAATCTACAAGATTTCAAGGTAAAATCTACTTAAAAACTACAAATTTTGAGGGTTAGTGTTCGGTTTTGAGAAAAACCGAATTTAAGATTTAAAGCATGAGTGTTGTTGCATGTTAAATATTCTTATGGAGTAGTGTAAATCGAATATTAGAGAAGTAATATATTAAATTTCAGCCTCTGATTCTAACTATAAGTATGATTTTTGAAATTTACTATGTGTTTTAAGTGTGTGTGTTCGATGGACTGTTGAAAATAGTCAACATGAAGCTGGTTTGGTATGTTGTATGTTATGTTTTATGTTAATAAATGTTAAAAGAGTACATTTTAAGCTTATAGCAATATATTTTCAATCACAAATATGCATAAATGACCAAAAACGAAATCTGGGAAAAATTTCAAATTGTTGGATCCGAATTCGGATGATCTGAATTCGGATGGGACCATCTTGGATGCCGAATTTCGGATGGGTGCAGATCCGAATTTCGGATGATCAGAAATCCGGATGTGGGATTATATGATCCGAAATTCTGGCCAATAACCAAGCTTTTGAATTTCTTTTGTGTGACACATTAAAGTTATATATTATGATGTCAATACACATTTATAATTAAGAATATGAAATACTTATATGTGAATTTTGGGCATAAAGTGCAGTTGAAAATATTACGAGTTATCAGAATCAAGTCAATAAAATTCAAAGTTTGATAACGATTCAACTTAAAGTAATATGATATGATAAGTTATGAAAGCTAAAAAGTTAATATTCTTGCAATGATAAATTCTGGACAGGTTCAGATAAATCTGAACAAAGTAATAAAGTTTAAAGTACTGAAAGTGAGTCAGAGTTTTTAAGCCAAGCTAAAGTCCAGAAAGTCAAAGATTAAATCCTGAGATAACTCAGGTGGTGGAGAAATCTGCTTGATAAAGTCAACAGCTCAGTCTAAATACAGCACAAACTGTGGGTTATAGATATTCAGTTTTACATGCTTGATTCTGGTTGAGACATATTGTTGTTGATAGTTTACTTTGGCATTCATTTATGCTCAGTTGGATTGTGACCTGTGCTCACCATGGTTCAGTGATGCCCTGTGGATCATGATGGCTATTTGACTTATCATTCTGCATACATTGTACTTACAACTCATTTTATACCGATGAAAGAGACGTATTCCCATGATAAACTAGCACAAATGTACATCACTGAAGTTATTTCTCATCATGGTGTGCCAAAGTCTATCGTCTCTGATCGTGATATTCGTTTCACTTCGAGATTCTGGAAAGCACTGCAAGACGGGATGGGTACTAGAATTTCTATGAGTATTGCTTATCATCCTAATGCAGATGGCCAAAGTGAACGCACTATCTTAACTCTGGAAGATATGGTCCGTGTTTGCATTCTTGATTTGGGTGGTAACTGGGATGACCATTTACCTTTGGTCGAATTCTCTTACAACAACAGTTATCATTCCACTATCAAGATGGCTCCTTTTGAAGCTTTATACGGAAGAAAGTGCAGAACTCCCACCTGTTGGCGCGAAACAGGTGAATCGACATTAGCGGGTCCTGCCCTTCTACGGTTGACTCATGAGAAAATTCAACTGGTTAGAAGGAATATCCTTGAAGCTCAGAGCAGGCAGAAGTCTTACTATGATAATCGTCACAGATCTATCAGTTTTGCGGTCAATGATTGGGTGATGCTGAAAGTATCTCCAATGAAGAATGTGGTGCGATTTATAAAGCGAAACAAGCTAGCTCCAAGATTCATTGGTCCACTCAAGATTGTTGAAAAGATAGGGAATCAATCCTATCGTCTTGAATTGCTAGCAGACTTAGCTGGGATACATCCTGTATTCCATGTTAGTCATCTGCGAAAGAGCTTGGCTGATGAAAGAGAAGTGCAGATACCACATGTTTATCTGCAAATTGATGAGAAGCTGCGCATGGTTGAAGAGCCAGAATGTATTCTGGACTCGAAGACCAAAAAGCTTCGAAACAAAGAGGTGCAGATGGTGCTCGTCCAGTGGAAACACCACAAAGGTTCGCATCGGTCTTGGGAATCAAAAGATGTCATGAAAGCTACATATCTGTAACACCAAACTCTAATTAACAATAACAGTAATAATAATCAATATTTCTAACGAAAATTTGGCATGACCTATTCGTAATATCAATAATACCAACCTGTATTTCCGGATTCAAAAATAACTACAAAATACATTTCCAATTCATCAAATTCCAAAATACAATATCCCAAAACAAATCAGAGTTTTATGCGCTTATACGCCCATGGATCTAACTAACAGTATGTAAATGAGACCATCGCCCAAAATACACAAGTTCTAACGTCACCATATCAGACTTTGATGACCCAAGTACATTGCAAATAATGGAATTGAGCACATCAACATTCATCAAGCTTAAATAAATAAAGTCATGATGAAATATAACACAAGGGTGATCTTCTCCCTCCCCAAAATAAGGCATAATTAAATGTACCAAAAGAGACTATCTTGATCACTGCCTCCTACTTCAAACTTTGCTCGATTCTACCTTTTCTTTCCCTTTTCCTTCTACTCCTGAAAAGTGTAAATCAACGAAATGGTTAAGCAATAATGCTTAGTGAGTGACTAGATCAATAATGTACCACATACAATAGCTAACCGGATTAATATACCTACAATGCATGAATCATCAAAATAAAACATATTATATATGAGATATCAAAGGAGATGAGACATATCAAGAGGGAGACTCTTGATAGTGTCACGACAACACTACACACTATGTGTACTTCCAGGGAGTGTGTAGCACCAAAAATTATCGGGGCCCGCAGTACCCGGCATCGTACTCCCGCCAACAATAGTACGGCATCATACTCCGAGATCATCGGTAGTATGGCTATAATGTACATCACACACAGTAATGTACTATATCATAATCAATTATAAGCACATGTACATGTTAGTAATAACCATATGAATCAATCAAGGTAAATGAATAAGCATAACGATCATAGTTTAAATAACATGAAGCATAAACATGAAACAAGTGACATAATTAAGGGAGATAAGCAATTATCATCATGTATGAGGTACAAAATTAATACTAGTACTCACAATCAATGCATAAAAGATCCCGTCAATAACAAGCCAACACAATATATGGTCATAGAGTTAGTGTAAGCCTCGCAACAAGCTCCAAGATCGCCGAAGTTAGCTATAAGATACCTAAACATACATATGATCACCAAGCATGTTAATGATGAGTAAATGTAAGAACATCCTCCTAAACTAACTTTTACATACTTTTTATGGACTTCTAAGTAAGCACCTAAGTGCCTTGATATGAATTAGAATCCATCTCAACTTGGTCTATAGGTTAAAATAATCATTTATCATGTTTTAGTTAGTGTTTGCTGATTTTAGGCCCTAGCAACACATCTCCACACTCTAGTTGCATATATACCCCATTTCGGTTCCTTCAAGAAGGCTCATACATCATTTTGAAGCCTTACAAGATTCCTAATCCCAATTTGACTTTAGAATACTTTAAACCCTTAATTTAGAAGAGTTTTGGTGGCCTAAAACCAAAGCAAGAGCCCTAGAATCAAAATATGAATTTTTTGGACAGAACTATTTGACTCATCGAGTCGCCTAATCGACTCGTCGAGTCGCTATCAGACAGAGCCTGGTTTTCCCCTTTTTCAGCATCAAAATTTCCCAAAACTCCTCAAATTTCATATTTTACCAAGTTTGATGATCAAAGCTTGTTAAATAACAATATTTATTGAACTTTTATGCTACAAAGTGTTATTCTAGCAACATTTTAACATCATCAAACCATAAATCTATCACATCAAATTCTTAGGTTTAAATCACTAATAACCCATTTGAGTTATTCAAGTTGCTCATAAATATAAAGATGGAATACTTCAATAACCAAGCCAGAGATTGTAGAGATACTTACTAGTTTACTAGATGATCAAGATTTTTTTTTTCAATCCTTTGTTTCTCATAACCCACATTTTCTATTAACCTAGTTCTAAGATGATGAAGATGACACTCAAATGAAAAAGATAGAGATATAAATACTCACCTTAATGGTTCTGCCTTTTGATTTCAAACTTAATAAAATTGTGAAACTTCCTAGATTTTGAGCTCCCAAATTCGTGG
Organism: Centrapalus pauciflorus; assembly: GCA_020465985.1. NCBI lineage: Eukaryota > Viridiplantae > Streptophyta > Magnoliopsida > Asterales > Asteraceae > Centrapalus > Centrapalus pauciflorus. Next base: position 146,079 of record JAANYP010001512.1, read on the forward strand.
GTATGAAGAAGAAGGAAAGCATATATAGGATTTGTAGGAATTCTCTAGACCAATCCTATCTCTTCTAATAAAGAAAATCTGATTTTTCTTTCTATAATTGCAATATAGTCCTTCACTTTTTTTTTCCTTCAATTCTTTTGACCCCTATAATTATTATCTTTTTTTTTAGCCACCAAGTAACAAAATTTCCATAGTTATTATTTTTCTTTTTTTCCAATCTATTTTCTAGCATGCTCATGGACATTATTTACACATCATCATTTTTTTCATTTTTTTTTGAATATAAAAGAGTACCTCAATTAACGGATGTTACAATATCCAAGTCTGTTCGAACGTAACTACTTCAAGGACGAAGTTTGTGCGTGGTGGATCCCATTCTGTAACAACCTAACTTTTAACCCAACTTTAAATTTCTGTATTTGATTCAATAATGTAATTTAATTACATTATTTGTTTTGTAATTTAATTACATTATTTGTTTTGTAATTTAATTAAGTAATGTAATTATTTAATTAAGTTGAATATTTGTTATAAATTATTTAAATGATTAAATTTAAAAGACATGCAATAAACATAAGTTTAGGGGTTAATTGGTATATTTAGCAAGATTGAATATATAAAAACCCCAATGCTCATTTATTACTAATAAAAATGTTGGTACACCCTGTGTGACGATAGCAGTCTAATCGATTTGCATTATGATTTAGGTAATATTCTGAGTTATCCAGTATTTTGATATATATGTTTAATATATGTTTGTCTGTTATTGATTGTGTGTTTGAACTTGATGTAACATATTACAAGAAGTTCAAACATAAAGGTCAAAGATTATGTCAAGCATAAGTTAAAACATAAGTTTCATCACTTAAGTGTTTAAGTGTATTGGCTAGATTCGAATAGGTTAAGGAAGGCATTCGAATCTGTGATAGATTCGAATGTATCCTTAGATTCGAATGGGCTAGATTCGAATCTGTCAGATGGACAGATTCGAATGGGCCTTAGGCCAGATTCGAGGTTGGCCCACAACAGACTCGAATCAGGGTCTATAATTAGGGATAGACTCGAATCATTAGTAGACCTTTGGCAGAATTCGTGAGGAATTAAGCAATAGGCGATCTCGAGTTTATCAGCTAGGTGAGTCCCGTTTTGGAGAGAATTAGTACGTAGGATCGTTCGTGTGTCGTTCGTTCAGCGTCTAATAGTCTCCGTGTTTCCGTTGGTTGAGAGTTGTCCGTCTAACCGTCAACGAGGATTCCGCACTCGTTAACGGATCCGCGTCTAGATAGATCTTGCAGTGGTAGACCTTACAAGTGGTATCAGAGCCTACGGAGTGTTCGTGGTGTTCTTCGTGTTCATCAGATACATTCTAGGTTTCTTGACGCTAGTTGGACGGTTTTCTCTCAAAAACGTGTTTTTGAGCTTAGCAAATTCATATTCGGGAAACACTTTGTCGTTTTTCACGTTTTTGGTCGAAATCATTATTTTTCATTTGAAAAATAGTGATTTAATCTGTAAAACGTCAAAAAATCAAAGTGTTAGCCGTTTTTCGAGTTTGCGGCGCTCGAATCTATAGGGGTAATTAGGGTTTTACTTTATTTTCGAGTCTAACCAAAATACGCTCCTTTCGAGTCAATTTCAGTCAGTTTCGAGTCTGTGGTGTTTCGAATCTGTTACTATATTCGAATTGGATCTCGAGTCTATATTGTTTCGAGTTTGGTACTGTTTCGAATCTGTGCTTCGATTCTGCTGAAATTTCGATTCTGTTGTGCCTTCGATTCTAAGGGTCTTCGAGTCTAAGGAGTTCTTCGAATCTGACATCTCTTCGAATCTGACATAATTTCGAATCTAATTGAATTAAAATACTTAATCGAATTTAATACCAAATAAATTGGAATCTAATTACATTCGAATCTATCTAGGTTCGAAAGAGTTAATCCACATTAGTTTCGAATTAAATTAATTAAGTCTAAATTCAATTTGTTTCAGAAAAGATGTCAAATCTTCAGAAATTCCTTGAAATGGATCACGAAGTTGGGAAGGCTAATGCACCACCAAAGCTGATGAAAGTTGAGGATTACTACTGGTGGAAGGACAGATTTACGGATTTTGTACGATTCAACGATATGCGCATGTGGGTGTGCATAGATGAAGGGTACATTCCACCAGTATCTGAGGTTGAAGGCCGTCAAAAGGTTCTGTCATACCAGATGATGAAAGAGGATGACAAGAAACTATTTGAAGCTGAAAACAAGGCTTTCTCCATTATCCGTATGGCGTTACCTCAAGATATCTTGCACACATTTCGGACTCAAAGGACGTCGAAAGAACTTTGGGAGTCTCTCCAGAAAAGGTGTGAGGGTAATCCACGGGTGCGTAGAAAGCGTACAGAGCTGTTGACCCAACAGTTTGCGATTTTCAAGGCTCTTAAGGATGAACAGTTAGATGATATTATCACAAGGTTCTATCATCTGATAACAGAGCTTGAAAGTCATGGCATTGAGTACTCGGACACTGACAAGAACAACAAGCTTCTTGATGCCCTACCAGCCAAATGGGCTATGTACGTGGCAATGATTAAGCTGAATGAAGATAAATATTATGCTCAATCACTGGATGACATCGTGGGAACGTTGAGGGCATATCACTTCGAAATGATAAAGGCTGAGACTGATTACGAGCAAGTCCAAAATCCGGCGATGTATTTTGGAAAGACATCTAAATCATCAGTGACAGCTGATCAGAAGAGTGCTACAACGTTTTTCACCGGAGAAACGTCATCGCCACCAGAGTCCGAAGACTCACTGAATCGCGCGTTCTTAGGGTTAGGAAGATCGGAAGAACCGCAACCTCAAGTCCAACAGGCATCGACCAGTCAGAGCTATTCGAAGATGCCTATGAGCGCAAAGTCAGCGGAAGAGCATCTGAATCTACTTGCTTCGTTTGTGGCCGCTTATGGAAATTGTGTTCAAGGGAAGATCAACGATCCGGCTCTTTGGGATGAAGATTACGATCAGGTCGACCCTGATGACTTAGAGGAAATGGATCTTAAGTGGCAACTGGCCATGGTAACCCAGAGGGTTAAGAGATTCATAAAGAGAACTGGAAGAAATCTACAGATGAATAACAAGGGGATAGGATTTGATAAGTCCAAGGTGAAATGCTATAACTGTCAAGGACTAGGACACTTCGCCAGGGAGTGTCAAAGACCGAAGGTAGAGACATACCAGGGGCAGAGTCAGCGTCAGGGACAGTTCCAAAATCAGTCCCAACAAAGATATCTTCCGAGTTCTTCGTCTGGTCAAGCCAATCTAGCGGGTCTAATATCCAATGTCACTTCTGACAGACAGCTAGATGGTACTTATGACTGGAGTTCACATCCGGAGTCCAATGCTAGAGCTTTCATGGCTGAAGTTATGGAAAATGGTTGTGAAGAAGACGAGCAGACCACACGGGACAGCAGTCCGATGTGGGTAGAGAAAGCGAATGATCAGACCGTGCTGGAGTTTGCTGCTCAGATGGCCAACGTGGAATCTGATAACTCTAAGGTTAGTCTTTCTTATTCTCTATTTCGTGAATTATGTGCTTTATGTGTTAGTTCTAACGATAGGTTAAATCTAGTCTTAGACTCACATAAGACCATAGCTGCTCAAAATGAAAACTTAAAAATTGAGAACGCTAGCCTAAATGATATAAAACAAGATTTAAAAGAAAAGCTTAAGGCTGATGCTCAAGACGTAATAGTTCTAAAAGACAAACTGAGTGAGCAGTGTGTTAGGATAGAACTTATGTATGAGCACGTAGAAGCCTTGACCAAAAGTCTGAAAGACAAGGACATAGAGCTAGCCGAGACCAAGGTTAAGGTAGCAGAGGCAAATAGCAAGCTGGAAAAGTTTAGGAATTCGAGCCTAAACCTAGGAAAAGTCTTAGATGCCCAAAGACAGTCTAAGAAGCTTGTAGGTCTAGGTTTTCACAAAATTCCTCCACCTTTCAATGCAAACTATGTGCCTCAGCCTCAGGAGAAAACTGACAAGTCAGTAGTTTTAGAGGACCTACCTGAACCTACACCTGAGCCTAAAGTTGAAAATACACCTATGGTGGATGACTCTACTGTCAAGGTCAAGAAAGTGAAATTTGTGTCTTCCTCCAGTGAAACACCTGCAGGAAAACAGAAAATTTCATGGGCTGACCAGGTCGAAGAGACAGACACTGTAGATGTACCAAAGGCAATAGATAATAGTGAGACACCTAGATCTAAGGGACCAACCAAAAAGTCCATGGATAAGATGTCTTGCTTTAGATGTCACGAGAAAGGGCATGTTGCTTCTCACTGTCCAAATAGGAAAGCAGAACTTACCCCTAAGACAGTGAACCCAACACCTGTTAAGCCCTCACCAACTGTGGCAAGCAGCAGTAGTTCTCAGAGTACCGAGAAAACTGTGCAGGCCGCACCAAAACTTGTTGTGAAACAAACACCGGTTAAGGTTGGACCAAAAGAAGTGGTTAGGACAAATTCACCGAATCGTGTCATTAATCAATCTAGGTCAGCACCTCAACAAGTCTATAGGAGCACAACACCTAGCAGGTCACACACTCCAGTTAGGTCACATACTCCTGTTAGACAATATGTTCCGGTAAAAGCTCAGGGATCACAGTCTGAAATGCAGTATAATAAGACTTATTCTAGAGCACCACAACAAATGCCTACTCAAAGGCAAAGAGTGAATCTAAATCACTCGGCACCACAACAGAATTCAGTTCAAAGGCCCAAGTCACCTGAAAGGCGAGATGGGTACTTGAAAGAGTTCAAGTATGTGGACGAGAATGGTATTACCAAGTCAGTCATGGCTTGGGTTCCCCGTGATAACTAACCTATTTTCTTTCATGTGCAGGAGATAACTACCGGTCCAAACAACAAGTGGTTCGTCGACAGTGGTTGCTCCAGGCACATGACGGGGGAAAGAAGTCTTCTCACAGACTTCAAGGGGGGTAATAGGGGATTTGTATCATTCGCGGGCAACAAAGGAGGAAATATCACTGGAACTGGAGAAGTCACTAATGGGACGATTACATTGGATCAAGTTTATCACGTTGATAAACTGGTTCATAATCTCATTAGTGTATCTCAAATCTGTGATAAGAAGAACTCGGTGTTATTTACTGACACTGAGGCGTTAGTGCTAAAGCCGGGATTCAAGATACCTGAAGATTGGATACTGATGCGGGCTCCAAGGAAGAATGACTTGTACATGCTCGATATGAACAAGCCAGATAATTCGATGGGTCCGATCTGCCTACTATCAAAAGCTTCGGAGACGGAATCGGTTTTGTGGCACAGACGCATGGCTCACTTGCACCTAAGGAAAATGAACTACATAACGAAGAATGGTCTGGTGCAAGGTGTGCCTCTGAAGAGCTTTCAGTTTGAAGACAAGTGTCTACCGTGCATGAAGGGCAAGCAACATAAAAAGACACACAAGTCCAAGAAGCTGAACTCCATAACCTCGACATTCGATTTGTTGCATATGGACCTTTTCGGCCCTATCAACAAAAGGAGTATAGGAGGTAGTTGGTTTTGCTTAGTTATCACTGACGATTACTCACGGTTTTCATGGGTTTTCTTTTTAGGTACGAAGGACGAGACGGCTGCAAAGCTCATCGGGTTCTTAGACCAAGTGGAGAATTCCTACGGAACAAGGGTTAAACATATTCGTAGTGATAATGGGACTGAATTTAAAAACTCTGTAATTGGTATATATTGCCTAGCAAAGGGCATCGTGCATCAATTCAGTGCACCATATGAACCTCAACAGAATGGGGTGGCCGAACGTAAAAACAGAACATTGATTGAGGCTGCAAGGACTATGCTTTCGGATTCAAAGCTTCCTACCATGTTTTGGGGGGAGGCAGTGAATACCGCGTGCCACATTTTAAACCAAGTCCTTACAGTCAAATCATTGAACAAAACATGCTATGAAATTTTGAATAAACGGCCACCTAACTTAACTGGATTCGAACCGTTTGGAGTACCATGCACACTTTTAAGAACAAAACATCAACCGAAGTTTGGTGAAAAGGCTGACGAAGGATACTTCCTAGGTTATGTGCCAAACTCACCAAACAAACGAGTGTTTAACAAAACAACTGGTACTGTGGAGATTGTGTATAACATTGAAGTTACAAGTTATACTCATGAACCCCAAACTGGTCCGGAATGGATTTTTGACTATGATAAGTTATTTGAGTCATTTAACATTCCTCTGGACGATAATGCAGGTACAATCGAGAAGGACATGGCGACGTTACATCTGAACGACGATGGCCAAATCTTTCCAAGGACCACGTTCGAATCTACGTCCGAGCCTACTGCGACTGTAGATGGGTCTCCAGAAGTTGCTAATCCAGAAGAACCTAACACTGAGAATCAGACTCAAGCATCAAGTTCTGCCTCTGAGGAAAACGTCCGTGAGGAAGAGAATGTGGAAGCTGAGCCTGTTCCCCCTTTAGGTGAAATAGGATACAACTTAGGAGATAATCTAAGGGTAGACGAAATAGAGACCTCTAGGATTAACAAGAACCATCCTATAGATAGCATCATAGGAAATCCTAACGAGGGTGTGAGGACTCGGAGTAGTGTAAATAACAACACTGTGTTGTTGTCGATGATAAACGACTCCGAGGCATATCATACATGTCTATATTCGTGTTTCATATCGCAAGTAGAGCCCAAAAATGTGCAAATGGCACTTAAGGACAACTCCTGGGTTGAAGCGATGCAGGAAGAACTTTCACAATTTTGGAAACTAGAAGTGTGGGAGTTAGTTCCGTTACCTCGAGGGGAGATTGCAATAGGAACCAAATGGGTTTTTAAGTGCAAGAGAGACGATCGGGGTATAGTCACGCGCAACAAGGCGAGATTAGTTGTAAAGGGTTTCAACCAAGAGGAGGGAATCGATTACAACGAAGTGTTTGCACCTGTAGCAAGGTTAGAAGCAATTAGGTTGTTTTTAGCTTTTGCCTCCTTCAAGGGATTTAAGGTATATCAATTAGATGTTAAGAGTGCTTTCCTGTATGGGAAAGTGAAGGAGTTGGTGTATGTAGAACAACCGCCCGGATTTACAGATCCTAAATATCCTGATAGAGTATATCGCTTAGATAAGGCTCTTTATGGATTACATCAGGAACCTAGGGCGTGGTATGAGACTCTATCCAACCATCTGTTAGAAAATGGCTTTGAGAGGGGTAGGATAGATAGTACTCTATTT
>JAANYP010001512.1:153365-232243 GCA_020465985.1 Centrapalus pauciflorus
GTGTAAGAGAGAAAGGGAGTCCACTTTACTTGGGTACAAGTGTACGGCGGAGCTATCTGTTGCTCATCGCCGAACAGCTGTGCAAAGATTTCGAGAAGGTATGAAGTCTAATTTCGGGACGATGATGACGCTATGGGAGAGTGAATTTCTTTTCAGGGTTACAAGTTGACCACGAGAAGGAAGTGATTGTTTATCCAGTCAAACTACGTATTGTCTATTCCAATTAGAACCGGTTTTTTTTTGGATAGGGAGGGGCCGTAAATGGAACTACGTTGGACGCTCCCCCTTCATCCCTCCGCTTCAAGTGAATCACCATCTCGGCCGGGGTACTGAAGATTTGGATCCTTGTTATCGCACTTTATATTTTCCCCCTTTCTTTTTTCCTTATTTCTTAACTCTTCATAAGCTGCCCCCTCAATGTTTCTTTTTTTTTGCTATTTGTTTCTATTTTCAATCTACTCCCTACGTCTATTCTATCTTACACTCTTTGTGATGGAGGGAACTGTTGACTGCCCACTTCAGCACGCCGATTCAGTGAATCAAAATCCTCGGGCCGGTACTGATAGTGATACCGATGTGGATCGACTTTATTTCGGGCCTATTGGGTCACTTATGTATTTAACTGCTTCAAGACCTGACAAATGTTTGCTGGGTGTATTGTGGCTAGGGTTTCAAGCGAATCCGAAGGAGATGCATATGAAAGCTGTGAAGCGGATTCTACGATACCTCAAGTCGAAACCGAAGCGGGGACTTTGGTTCACGCGGAGGGGGATCTAGAGTTGAGGCGTTCACAGATTCGGACTACGGAGGATGCAGCTTGACGCGCAACAACGACTGGAGGTTGCCAGTTCTCGGAGGGAGACTGGTATCCGGGCAATGCAAGAACAAACATCGGTAGCCGGTCAACGTGCGAGGCCGAGTATAGTACTGCTGGTAGTTGCTGTTCACAGGTTCTGTGGATCAACAACAATTGCGGGATACGGTTTGGCTTACACTCAACTCCAATTAGGATAGACAACAATCTACAATTGCGATAACAAATAATCCAGTTAAACACAGTAAAACAAAGCACATAGACATAAGGCATCATTTTATTCGTGATTGTGCTGAAAAGAACTTAATCAAACTGGTAAAGGTGGCAACAGAAGATAATAATGCTGATTTATTTACCAAAGCGTTTGATAAGTCACGGTTTGAGTATTTAATTCAACTGAATGGAATGCGCAACCCAGAGTAATTTGACCTTAGTAGTAGTATGTTTATTTTCTTTTAGAGTAGTAGTATTTCTTTCTTTACAGTAGTCTGCTAATTTAGGTAAGTTGCTAATTTTGGTAAGTTTCTAATTTAGGAAAGTTTCTATTTTTTGTAAGTTTCTATTTTTAGTAAGTTAGTAGGTTAGCTTAGTTTACTGCTTTTTGCTATGAAAAACAAAAAAAAAAGAGAGAAAATTACAAAAATACAAAAAAAGAGAATATCAGAAAATGAGTTAAGTCTTAGATACATAGGTTCAAAGTGACGAAAATTAGCACCGTCGTTACAGACTCTAAGTATTTAGGCTTTCACACATAATGCAACTAAACTCTAAGTGTTATACTTTATTTAGTTTGATGTGTTGGTAGGCATAATACATATAGGGAATCTCAAGGCTAATAAAATATTCTAGAAAAAGTCAAGCGTGTCACTAACCTAGATGTATGACCAATCGGTCTTAATTTTTATGTACAAGACATACAAACATTGAGTCTAAATGAGGTATGCAAACTTTCTGGGGATGTATGGCAACATCAAATACATCTGAAAATGGAAAGAATAGAAATATCATGTAAAACTGAGAGTCGAAAACATGCAACTCTGTTGTACGTAAGTACAGACCTGTTGTCTCTGTTTAGATTCGGGTTAGCAAGATGTCGCTTTGTTGTACGTCAGTACAGACCTGTCACCGCTATGCCAACTTTAAAAATAAACCTTAAGTCGAACTAAGACACTTTGTTGTATGAGAATACAGACCTGTGTCCGATGTTTGTCTTTTAAAGAAAGTTTGCAAATACCAACAAGTTAGAATTTTTGTCTGTGTGCCTTGATCATAAAAGTATGTCTATGTCTGAGTCACGTAAGATAATTTCCTGATAAATAAAAAGGCCAAGGGATATTCCGAAATGTAGAATGTTTAACAGGGTAAAATACCAATAATCGGCTAAATGGGTATGTCACGACAAACAATCAAAGGAATTCAAAAAATTCCTAAGTGTGAAAGTTTAAGTACTGAAAGTTAGTATTGGACATCGCTATCTGATTGAACCTTTCTTAGACTATCCTCATCAAAAATATGTTGTTAAGTATTTAGCTTAGATTGTAAATTATTTTTCTTAAGTCTAGATTAAATTTTTGGTCAAAAGTTTATTTTACTTTAGTTTATTTTATTTTATTTTTACCTTAGTTTATTTTATTTTAGTTTAGTTTAATTTTTACTTAGGTAAAAGGTCAAAAATTACTGAGGGTGCATTCAAGGTTGAATAAAATAAACATTGCGTGAAATATCTGTTGCTTAGGGAAAAAGAGTTGGCATAGTTTATCTGGTTACACAATACCGTAGAAAAAAGTTGGAAAAGTTGAAGTTATTTTCAAAATTTTCGAAATTTTTCTAAGTGTTTGGTAGTTTCGAATCTAGGACAGACTCGAAGTGGTAAGACTTCGAATCTGTCAGTAGATTCGAATAGGGACTTAGACTCGAAGGTTGGTAGTATATATAGGTCAATAGTGAAGTCATTTATTACTTTACTGTTGTCGAATCTATATCCTCGAATCTGTCTGTGACGATCTCGAATCTGTTCTCGAGTCTACCGTATTGCTCCTAAACGACATTTTGTCGACTCTAAGGCTACTGTGTTCGATTCTACACTCATATCTTGGTATAATCAACCGGATTGTACAAGACTTTGGTAGTTTTATACACCATTTAAGGACAAATCGTCGATTTTTGAAGTTTTATTGGTCAAAATTGGGTTTTTGCTAAATAACTAAGTTTGGACCTATAAAAGATCAAATTAAAGACATAAATCAATGATTAGAACCTAGTTGAACTAATGTATGTGATTTACCAAGTTCAAAATGGTTAAAATCTTGGGTTTTTGTTGAAAATTCATATGTCGGCACTTCGAGTCTGTTCATGGACTTTCGAATCTGTTCATAGGTTTCTCGAATCTATCATTAGATTCGAGATGACAATGATATTCGAATCTGTCCATTAGACTCGAATAGGGACTCTTCGAATCTGTCCACTACATTCGAATATGGACACTTCGAATCTGTTCCCTTCGAATCTGTACTCTATTTAATTTCTTTAATTTAAATTTTATTAAACTTGTGGAAATTTAATTGTGTTAGATTTTATATTTAATAAAGTAAAAAATAAAACAAATTTGGATTTAAACAAGTTTATTGATTTTTAATGAGTCTAACAGTTTTATTTATTGTGCAGATATGGCAGTTCGTGCTTTTGTCCCTAAGCACAATATGGTGCTTCATCCGGATCATGACCTCCCTGAGGCGCAGGGATACAGGCAGATGCTTGAATTTCTTGTGGAATCTAGGATAGGATTTGCACTATCTCATAATGTTCAGCTCATATTACCGTATATTCGTCAATTCTATGACCATCTGCAAGTAGACTGTTCGGTCACACCGACAGTATTACGCACTCGAATTGCGGGACAGCCGTTAGTTTTCTCGGCAGATATGTTACGACAAGTGCTGCAGTTAGGCACACAAGAAGAAGAAGCTGGTCCGATAGACTTTCCTCTAAGTATAAGGCAAGCGGCCTTCCAGAGGATGGGATACAGTCTTGATGTGACCAAGGTGTCATATATGAAAAGTGGTTTAATTGGGCAATGGAGGTTTTTAGCCCATGTTTTTATGGTTTGCTTTGCTCCGAAGAAAGCTGGATTCGGTTATATAGTTGCGAAAATTCAATCTGGGATAGTCGCTATGGTTTACAATCGACCATATAGCTTTTCGGAGATGTTCTTCTCTGAGTTTGTGCACCAAATAACCGCTCCTGAAAATCAGCAGTTTCTGCTATATCCGAGGTTTATAATGATGTTGATCAGGCACTTCTTGCCAAATTTGCCGCCATCAAATGACGTTCAGAACGTAGCTATTATGGATAAAAGGATATTCGCTGATTGTTCCTCCCATCGAGGAAGATTGGCTATTCCAGTCGAGCGACCGTTGTTTGGAGCTGTTTTAGACAGGAACTTTGTGGCACCAGATAATGCCAACTGGGCAGGTGAAGTAGAAGTTCAGCCTCGACAGCAACAACAACAACCGCAACAACAACAGCAACGTCCACTACAACAACAGCCTCGTGCTCGTCCCCGTGATCCAAGGCGAAGACAAAGAGCTACTGCGAGTCAGACTCAGGCGTCTAGGCCTTCTACGAGTCAGCAACCAGAAGTGCAGGAAGCCGGGCCGTCAAATGTCCCAAATGAAGCTGATCAATTGTGCCAAACGCTAAATGAAATTTGGGAGGCGGGTCCACATGCAAATGAAGATATAGCTGCTGCATTAGTGGGAGAATTACTTGAGCCTCCAGAAGGAGAAGAAGATGTGCTGAGGGATGTTGAGAATTATGAGCCAGAGCAGGATGATAACGTTTTGTCATCTTCAGCAACTGAGTCAGAAGAGATAGAGGAGATAGAAGTTGAAGCTCCAGAGTCAATGTCTGCCGTTCCTGAAGTTCAAATTGGAACTTATGGTTCGCGACTGATTATTAATGAACGTAGTTCTAGGAGGCGATGGGACAGGGAATCGGAGGAGTCTGACTTCGAAGAAGACGAAGTTTCTCAACTTGTGACGAGGCAACGGGCCAAACGTCACAGGTTCATGCAAGGATCCTCGTCAGTCTCCGCAGAACAACCAGAAACTTCTCAATCTCAAAACCCTCAACCTCAAGAACAAGAACCTCAAACCACCATTCCACCACCACCACCTCGCGATGAGCCATATATTCCATCGCCAATACTTCCAACTCCGTTACAATCAATTCCATCAACCTCATCCTCATATGCTGACAATCAAAGATTTCTGCGCTTAAAAGATAGAGTTGACTTCCAGGAAATCCAAATCTTTGGGCTAACAACAGCAATCGGTGAGCTTCAGAAGCATAACGCAGATGTCGATAAGGAGAATGCCGTTTTAAAGAAGATTGTGGAAAAGGTCCAGGAAGAAAACACAGAGTTAAAAACATTTGTTTGTGATCAGTCAGCCGAGATAAGGTCGATGCGCTCCCTAATTGAGCAGTTAATGAAAAATTTACAGGCTCAGGGGGAGACATCGTGCCGTGATCAGGAAGAAGTATAGAGGCCGAGAGGAGATGATGATGAAGACAACCAAGGCAATGATCCCAGCCCTAAAAGACAGAATGAGCCAGTAGATTTTTCTGCTGCTCAGACTGCTCAATCTGAGGGGGAGCCTAGTCCAGGGGGAGAAGTAGGAGGAGCAGGAGGAGAAGCTGGTTCTTCAAGGACTTTAGATAGCGACATGATAGATGCGCTGAAAGATATTGAAGAAGAGCTCATGGAGTTTGATTTTGAAGATGATATTGAAGAATTAGAAGAAGGTGAGTTCATTCCAGATGACGTCGCTGACTGGAAATCGGATGATGAAGTGCTAGATGATGAAGACGATCACGTTAATGAAGTAATAATCAATTCACAACCAATCACTGAACTGTATGAGAGCCAAAATCATAATGTGATTGATATTGATTACATCAAGGTAGCCTCAGCTGAAGATAAAGACCTTGAAGAGGCTGAGAAAGAGCCATCTAGAGCTGATCTGATAAATCTTTGGTTCAAGAAGGAAGAAAAGAAAGATCAGCTGAAGATGAAGAAGAAGATGAGAAATCCAGGTGCTGGAAATTTTGCTGGAGGGATTATTAGCTGGTTCTTTGACAGAGAACTGCAGCTGTTTATTTTGAAAAGAAGAGATGGTCTTCAATACTTGAGGCGGACATTGAAAGCGTTTAATTCATTGCCCAAGATTACATCGTGCCGTGATCAGGAAGAAGTACAGAGGCCGAGAGGAGATGATGATGAAGACAACCAAGGCAATGATCCCAGCCCTAAAAGACAGAATGAGCCAGTAGATTTTTCTGCTGCTCAGACTGCTCAATCTGAGGGGGAGCCTAGTCCAGGGGGAGAAGTAGGAGGAGCAGGAGGAGAAGCAGGTTCTTCAAAGACCTTAGATAGCGACATGATAGATGCGCTGAAAGATATTGAAGAAGAGCTCATGGAATTTGATTTTGAAGATGATATTGAAGAATTAGAAGAAGGTGAGTTCATTCCAGATGACGTCGCTGACTGGAGATCGGATGATGAAGTGATAGAGGATGAAGACGATCACGTTAATGAAGTAATAATCAATTCACAACCAATCACTGAACTGTATGAAAGCCAAGATCATAATGTGATTGATATTGATTACATCAAGGTAGCCTCAGCTGAAGATAAAGACCTTGAAGAGGCTGAGACAGAGCCATCTAGAGCTGATCTGATAAATCTTTGGTTCAAGAAGGAAGAAAAGAAAGATCAGCTGAAGATGAAGAAGAAGATGAGAAATCCAGGTGCTGGAAATTTTGCTGGAGGGATTATTAGCTGGTTCTTTGACAGAGAACTGCAGCTGTTTATTTTGAAAAGAAGAGATGGTCTTCAATACTTGAGGCGGACATTGAAAGCGTTTAATTCATTGCCCAAGATTACATCGTGCCGTGATCAGGAAGAAGTACAGAGGCCGAGAGGAGATGATGATGAAGACAACCAAGGCAATGATCCCAGCCCTAAAAGACAGAATGAGCCAGTAGATTTTTCTGCTGCTCAGACTGCTCAATCTGAGGGGGAGCCTAGTCCAGGGGGAGAAGTAGGAGGAGCAGGAGGAGAAGCAGGTTCTTCAAAGACCTTAGATAGCGACATGATAGATGCGCTGAAAGATATTGAAGAAGAGCTCATGGAGTTTGATTTTGAAGATGATATTGAAGAATTAGAAGAAGGTGAGTTCATTCCAGATGACGTCGCTGACTGGAAATCGGATGATGAAGTGCTAGATGATGAAGACGATCACGTTAATGAAGTAATAATCAATTCACAACCAATCACTGAACTGTATGAAAGCCAAGATCATAATGTGATTGATATTGATTACATCAAGGTAGCCTCAGCTGAAGATAAAGACCTTGAAGAGGCTGAGAAAGAGCCATCTAGAGCTGATCTGTTAAATCTTTGGTTCAAGAAGGAAGAAAAGAAAGATCAGCTGAAGATGAAGAAGAAGATGAGAAATCCAGGTGCTGGAAATTTTGCTGGAGGGATTATTAGCTGGTTCTTTGACAGAGAACTGCAGCTGTTTATTTTGAAAAGAAGAGATGGTCTTCAATACTTGAGGCGGACATTGAAAGCGTTTAATTCATTGCCCAAGATTACATCGTGCCGTGATCAGGAAGAAGTACAGAGGCCGAGAGGAGATGATGATGAAGACAACCAAGGCAATGATCCCAGCCCTAAAAGACAGAATGAGCCAGTAGATTTTTCTGCTGCTCAGACTGCTCAATCTGAGGGGGAGCCTAGTCCAGGGGGAGAAGTAGGAGGAGCAGGAGGAGAAGCAGGTTCTTCAAAGACCTTAGATAGCGACATGATAGATGCGCTGAAAGATATTGAAGAAGAGCTCATGGAGTTTGATTTTGAAGATGATATTGAAGAATTAGAAGAAGGTGAGTTCATTCCAGATGACGTCGCTGACTGGAAATCGGATGATGAAGTGCTAGATGATGAAGACGATCACGTTAATGAAGTAATAATCAATTCACAACCAATCACTGAACTGTATGAGAGCCAAAATCATAATGTGATTGATATTGATTACATCAAGGTAGCCTCAGCTGAAGATAAAGACCTTGAAGAGGCTGAGAAAGAGCCATCTAGAGCTGATCTGTTAAATCTTTGGTTCAAGAAGGAAGAAAAGAAAGATCAGCTGAAGATGAAGAAGAAGATGAGAAATCCAGGTGCTGGAAATTTTGCTGGAGGGATTATTAGCTGGTTCTTTGACAGAGAACTGCAGCTGTTTATTTTGAAAAGAAGAGATGGTCTTCAATACTTGAGGCGGACATTGAAAGCGTTTAATTCATTGCCCAAGATTGAAGTTAAAGAGTTAGCCTGGAAGGAGCTGATCAATATTGGAGATGATCCCTACGCGAACGTAATTGAAAGAATTATAAGGAAAGAAGGGCGATCAGGGAAATTTGAGCGACTCAAGCCAAGGACCGGAAAGAGGGTCGAGGATGGGTCGAGAATAGATCCTCATACAGGTAGGTCATGGGCCAGGATGGAATACAAACCTGTGAGGTGTCTAAAGAAAGTCCCAATGAAGCCAATGCCACAGAACGTTTTGAGCAACATGAAGTGGTGGTACCTAGAGATTGACACTGCTGAAGCTATCATTGAAGATCAAGACGAGCAGGTAATTTTGAAGGTATATGATCCATTGCACTTGATAAACCTATCAAAGGACGACCTGAAGAAGCTTCATGATCAGCCTATCTTCTTTACTGAACCATGGAGATCTGAAGCCAGGAAGTTCCAAAAGGTAGTCAAAGTTTGTATAGATGCAGGATTATATGCGGGTAGTAATATATATAGCTCTAGTACTTAAATTTGATGTAATGTAAATAATTAGAAGCTATCGTCAAGGGGGAGTCTGTTGGTACACTCTGTGTGACGATAGCAGTCTAATCGATCTGCATTATGGTTTAGGTAATATTCTGAGTATTAACCAAGTATTTTGATATATATGTTTAATATGTGTTTGTCTGTTATTGATTGTGTGTTTGAACTTGATATAACATATTACAAGAAGTTCAAACATAAAGGTCAAAGATTAACTCAAGCATAAGTTAAAACATAAGTTTCAAACACTTAGTTATAAATGTCAAAGGCTAGATTCGAATTGCATAAAAGGATACATTCGAATCTGTGATAGATTCGAATGAGTCCTTAGATTCGAATAGGTTAGATTCGAATCTGTCAGATGGATAGATTCGAATGGGCCTTAGGCCAGATTCGAGGTTGGCCCACAACAGACTCGAATCAGGGTCTATAATTAGGGATAGACTCGAATCATTAAGGGACTTTTTGCAGAATTCGTGAGGAATTGAGCAAGAGGCGATCTCGAGTTTATCAGCTTGGTGAGTCCCGTTTCGGAGAGAATTAGTACGTAGGATCGTTCGTGTGTCGTTCGTTCAGCGTCTAATAGTCTCCGTGTTTCCGTTGGTTGAGAGTTGTCCGTCTGACCGTCAACGAGGATTCCGCACTCGTTAACGGATCCGCGTCTAGATAGATCTTGCAGTCGTAGACCTTACAAAAGACATTCAGAATCAAATTCACAGATGAATCTGGTATCTTCTTCAATCTTGATTTTTACAATTTTTCAAAAGATATGCTGCTGCAAATTAAATCAGCTAGAATATCTTGTGATAAAGAAGAGATGAAGAAAGAATTTTTGAAGGCTATAGATCATAAACTTGCACAGTTGTGAGTTTTTGTAAGCCTTGGTTTGTAAATAACAGTTTACTTATTCATTTCCAATTCTTGTATAGAACTTAAAGTCTTGTGTAAAGAATTTAAGTTAGGGGGAGATTGTTGGGAAATAGTTTAAGTACATTCAAGCTGTTAGTTTAGACTTCTCAGACTGTTAGTAGATTTTACTTGTAAATCCAAAGTTCATGCTGCTAGTTGAAGAAACTCGAGCTGCCAGTATAAAAGTTCAAGCTGCCAGAGCAAAACTACTCAAGCTGCTCAGTTCATACTGTCAAGAGATTCAAGCTGCTCAACAGTTTCAGAAACAGAAAGTGCTGATTTTCAGGAAACGATATCTACATGAAGATTCCAGCATATCTACTATCAAAGAAGTCATAGTTCGTCAAGGAAACATATCAAGAAGCAATATAAATACAGAGAATAGGTCGTCCTATTAAATGAGGAGTTTCTGCATATTTTGAGTCTGTAATTGCTTTATTGATTAAGTTTTCATAAGCCTCTAAGGTTGTAAAACCCTAAGAACAGTTTGTGTTCTTCGTCTAATCAAACAGATTAGAGGTGATTGTAATTGATGAATTCAGCAATAAAAACAGTCTTGATTAATTCCTGTGTGTTTATTTATTATTGATTCTGAAAGTTTTTGTCAAAATAATTAAGTGTTATTCCGCAAACTTCTTGATTAAACTTTGATTCAAAGCAATATTATTGATTTATTCTCTGATAAATTCAAATCAGTTAGTCTTGGTAATTCATATTTTAGATCCTGACAAACCAAAGTGCAGTTTATGGAGCCGGGACCCTAAGAAACCAGGCGGGTAGATAGATTTGATGACCCTCTTGAGCAGCCCGGTGTTTATGACAGCAGTGATCTCTACTGGGTGGGTTGGTATTCAAGAGGTGAGGTACACACTCTTCCACCTGAGTTGAAAGAGGAATTAAGACAAGAACGGCTGGGGAAAATCTTCAAATTACTTGAAGCCAAATCATCAGAGATAGAAGAACCCCCCGTTCAGGGCTTAAAGAATTTCTGCAAAAGTTTCCGCCAGAGCAGTTCTAGAATCCTTTTCTGGAAGAACAATTTAAGATGGTGTTTAGAAAAAAGTCAGGGTCTTACAGCAGGCGCTTACTCATGGAACTTACAAATGTATCCAGAGCTGAACAGGCCGAGTACAACCAATTGATGCTCAGGGAAATGAGGTCCAAAGTCTCGAAATCTAAGATAAAGAAACTCCTCAACATTATTATGTGCAGAGGAGCAAAAGTATTCTACCCTGCCTTTCAGGTAGAGAGAGAAGATGGCACAGTGGAGGAGTTCTACGAAAATGACTTGGACTTCATAAATGTGGACGCCGTTGAATTTCTACACAACCGACTGAGACACAGAATTAGAAAGCGTCAGTCTCACATGACTGCCATAGGTGCTCCCATTCGAAGTATGAACCGCCCTCTATTATCATGTGCATCAGATATTTTCAAATGGCGATAGAGAGCGCGCTGGTCAAAGTTAGACTACGAGCCCCTGACCAAGATAGCTTTCTTCTTGCCCACCATCCTGCTTACAGAGTCATCTTCAGAGGAGGCCCAGGAGGTATTTTTGTGAACCAGAAAGGTTATAAGAGATTCATGCGCTTTGAGGATCTTCCTTGTTATTCCGACGGTACAATCAGAATGGTTAGAGCCTAGCTTACACGAAGAGTTCAAGAATATGATGCTCAACCAAATCCAGAACTTAGACGCTCACCGAAGAAGATTCAGGATATCCTCAGCGGCATCGAATACCTGAACGAACGACTACACATGAGACAAGTGATTAGACGATTTGACTTCATACTTAGGCTCCGTGAATCAACAGATCATGCCAGAGTTTTAGGACCTCCATAATAATCGAAAAGGGGTAGATTGTTAGATGTTAAAATTTCAATCTTGTGGATCTCTTTTGTAATAATTATTTAGATTATGTTTAGTCTTGTATTTATTTTCTAGTTAGTTTATTTGTATGGAAAAGTTCAAGGGGTAAATGTGCCATTCCTTGATAGTTAATTAAAGGAGCCTACAACTAGGCTCCTAGGGTTTTGTAATTCATGGTACACGGTTGACATATTGAAAAAGAGTGAATATTTCCAGCAGCCATTTTTAATCATCATTCTCCGATATTCCTTTTGTTCTTCATCATTACACAATTATTGAGTTTATATTCCTCTTGTGAGTGATAATACAACATTTGTGTGCTGATTACAACTGGGAATCTATTACAACACAAGTGTCCAACCCCATTGGCTTTTGGTTCCTCAGTTGCGGCAGAAATCTATGTTACCATCAACAATTTTAATTTAATTTGAAGTCTACAAAATAGGGTTGTATATGCATGATAATTTGTTTGATTGAATTACCTAATTTATGTATACATTCCCCATATAATTGAGGTTTTTCTGTTGAGCTACTGCATGCTCATTATCAACAACAACAAGCTGGATTAAATTTGCAGAAGTAGTTTGAACTGGAGATGTGTTATGCATTGATATTACAGGAAGGATTTGATGTGGTTTACACATTAGTGAGATTTCTGAACAGATAATAGCCATAACAGTTGCAAGCCCCATGAATACAAAGAGTAATGTGAAACTAGGGACATCAAGACTTTGAACGGCTCTCAGTCACTTCCTGCCATGTTTGGTACATTGTCTGGCTTCACCTTTACGTATATGAAAATTTTATTAGTTTTCCAAATGAATGCATGCTTTATTTGATATAATTGGCATGTGATCTGCATCTGAGGCTCTAGATATGACAGTATTTACTCCTTTATAATGCATATAGTTGTTATTTTTAAAACCAACTACTTATGCACAATGTACAATTCATTGATGCATAAGGCTGAATTTTAAGAGGTATATATCTTAAGCACGAATCTTTATTGGGAGATCAATTGTATACACTTTCTAACTTCGTGGTTCTTGAACGGTCGTCATATTTTTGGTTATTTATCCTAGGATTCTGGTGAACATAACTCACAATAACTCAGAAATTTTATGAGTTCACGAACAAGGAGATTTAGGTGCAGAGTACGGACGAGGGACGATGATCGTGGAGTATTGCATTCTAACCAAAGTAAGTCTTCATTTTTTCAACTCTTGATCGATATCAACGATAATACATTAATAGACTATGTCTGATTTTAAAGCCTGCTTGATTTCAGCATGCTTAGTTTTGTTTGATTTTAATCATTGTGCTTCTGTTTGATTTCAAATTCTTGACTCTTGATCGATATCAAATGGACGATAAATTATCAATGATAAATACTGATAATACCCTTCGTTTGAGGATATGAATCAATCAAATGGATGATAAATTATTACATATCAGCGTGCTTCTGTTTATTGAAATTGAGCATTCTGATTTTAAGCATTCCAATTTACAATCTTCCATTACAATTTGATTTAGTGAAATTGAGCATTCTGAAATTCTGATTATTTTGACTTTTGAGCATTCTAATCTGATTTATTGCTTAATTTGATGTTAATTTAACCCATTTGAACATTCTGTGAGATTGCAATGCTTTGAGAATTCTGATTTCAGTGATTATTTACTATGATATAATCTGTCATTTTAATGCTCAATTTACAATCTTCCATAGTTCTATTACATTCTGATTTAGTGATTTAGTGAGTCTGTGAGAATGTAATGCTCAATTTGAGCATTCTTATTTAGCAATTGAAATCTGTGAATCTTTGATCTGTCAATCTGATTTAGCAGTGTGGTTGTTGGCTTGTTGCTTTCTGTTTGACATTGTGGATCTTCCATTAAATTCTGATTTGTTTGATATGTGTGGTCAATCACCTAGATGTCTTGATATATTTTGATGATGAAGATAATAAATAAAAACCATTTACATGTGTGTAGTGTAATACATCACATTCTTATAAAGATTGATATTTGTTTTAGCAATAACATATTTGTTTATCACGACATTTTGAGCAAGAAAGGATAGTTTTTTTCGAAGAAAATATCAGATCTTGAAGCCGAAATTGCTCAACTTAATTCTTCTCTAGCAAACACTTCGCTTCAAATTGATAAATTTCATGCCCTTGAGTTAGCCTTAACAGAAACCAAAGAGTTATTTGATTCAGACAGAAACAATTTTGTAAGAAAAGAAAATGATTTTAACGAGGCAAAAAGACTGTTTTCTATTCGAGAACAGGATTTCAAACTTAATGTTAAATCATTTGATAAGGAACGAGATCAGCTTCTAGCCACCATTCAGGGGCTGGCATCTCAACTTGTTCCTAACCAAAACTGTTTAAATCCACAAGTTTCAATCATCAACAATTCCATGGTTGAAAGTCGTTATGAATCCAAGGAATCATACTTTGAATGTAAAAGGGAACATCATTTGGATATCAAGAAAGACAAAGAAAAATTTGAAGTTCCTATCAAGATTTGCACCGATGAATCTTCTATGTCCTCATTCAGAAGAGCCGTAAGGAATTCTATATACTCTTACTTTAAGAGTACAATTCCCGAAAGCCACAAAAGGTCGGTAAATCCAACAACATGCATAGCTGGTTCGCTACTAAGAATGACTTAGGCTCCTCTTCTGCTCAAATGAAAACTCGTTTTGAGAATCCTAAGGACTTACAACCATTCATATCTGATTCTCATGTTATCAAGAATAACAAAGTTCAGTTTGTTGTCAATCAAAAGGCTGCTTCGTGTGATGATTCTGTATCACATAAACCTGGTTTGAAATATTCTTTTAAGCAGTTACTTGATTCATGTCCTGCTTAACTTTGTGATTCTTCTCATGTAATGAATGGTTGTGTATCCCAAGTTAGGAATAACTCTGTAAACCATCACGTAAATAAACACAAAGGGCCCACATTCACTCTCTGCTGGGTACGTAAGACTGTCATGAAGGAACTTAATTGGAAATGGTTACCTAAGAAGGTCATTACTCAGCGATGGGTACCCAAAACTAACCTGACAGGACCCAAACTTCAACGGGTACAAAAAGGTACATGATTGTTTTGCAGGTAGATGGCTCCTGCTCATTTCAGTTCAGGACCCGAGCCTTAATGAAATGGCTTCTGTGCATATCTGTACAGATTCTGGACTTTAAAGAGATGGCTTCTAAACACCTTTGTTTAGAACCCTAACTACAGTGTTTCTGAAACTTCCACCCTGGCGATCATATCTAAGTGACAGTTCAACATCAAAGATGAAACGTCTACAGGGAGCATGAATTTCTTTCTTATATTATGCTTCCAAATTCTGTTGACTGATATTTATTGTTATTTGCAGGGAGAGTTTTCAACTACACGTTAACGAGGACGAGTATTTCCACTCTTCTAGTATGCAGAATCTTTTAAAAGAAATAATCCTTAGTGCATACTTGTAGAGGGAATGGTTGTAATTTAATTTTTTAATAAATTTTTCTTCCGTAATTAAAGTTTTTTTTTAGTTATTGTTAACCCTTAATGATGCACACTGTTTTAGATTTTATCCGATCATCATTTATGGGGAAGCAATTTCTTTCTTTCATCTGAGAGATCAGTCAAATTTTCATGCCAATCAGGATACATTCATTCATTCTGATTCACTTATTCTAATTCTTTCTGACTGATCAGATCTCATGATCACAATTCTCTGAGAATCTCTCCACACCCTATGAATTCGTTCAATACTGTTGGGAAATAATCAAAGTATGTGAAGCTGTTAGTTACGATTTCTCAATCTGTTAGTAGTATTTCTGTGTAATTACAATGTTCGAGCTGCCATTTCAACAAACTCGAGCTGCTAGTTCAAAAGTTCAAACTGCCAGAGTTAAGAGTTCAAGCTGCTCAACAGATTGATAACAGAAAGTGCTGAAATTCAGGAAGTGATATATATTTCAAGATTTGAAGATCTTCCATGCATATCTACTACCAGAGAAATTAGAGTCCGTCAAGGAAACAAATCAGAAGGCTATAAATATAGATAGACTAGGTCTTTCTATTTTAAGCGTGGTGCTTAAGTTTTTCATTATTTTAATTGCATTCTGATAAGTTTCTCAAGCCTTTAAGGTTGTAAACCCTAAGAACAATTTATGTTCTTCGTCTAATCAAAACAGATCAGAGGTGATTGTAATCAGAGATTTTGGCAATATAAAGGTTTGATATTGCTTATGTTTATTTGAATATCTATTCTTTATTGTTCTGAAAGTTTTTCTTAAAACAGTTAAGTGTTATTCCGCAAACTTCTTAATTGGACTTTGATTCAAAACAATGTTATTGGTTTAAACTCTGATATCTTGTAACCAGTTAATCTTAGGTGATTTTGATCTTGACAATTACTGAATTCGTTCATATCTAAATTGTGTCTCATTCATTCAGATAGTTCTCTCCATTTCACACTATCTCATCTCAATAGGTTAACTAATGTATCTTACATCTTCTAGACCTGATATAATGTTTGATGTTTGTGTTTGTGCCAGGTTTCAATGTGCTCTAAAGCATTCACATCTGTTGCTCTTAAGGAAATCTTTAGATATCTCAAAGGTCAACAAAAATTAGGCCTATGGTATCCTAAGGACTCTCCTCTTGAACTAACAGCTTACTCTGATAGTGACTATGGAGGTTGCTACATAGACAGGAAATCCACAACTGGTGGATGTCAATATCTAGGAGCAAGACTAGTCTCTTGGCTGTGCAAAAAGCAAAAACTGTCTCCACTTCATCCACTGAGGCAGAATTTGTTGCAGCTGCCAGCTGTTGTTCCCAAGTTATGTGGATACAAAATCAACTAAGAGACTATGGTATGAACTTTCTTTCCACTACTATTTACATAGACAATTTAAGTGCAATCAGCATTGTACAAAATCCAGTGAAATTTCCTAAAACCAAGCACATAGACATTAGATTCCCTTTTATAAGGTACTGTAATGAAAAGAAATTAATCCAAGTTACGAAAATTCACACTAATGATCAGTTAGCTGATCTTTTTACAAAACCATTTGATGTAGGAAGATTCACCTTTCTGGTATCAAACATTGGTATGTTAAATATGGATTAATTTATTTTTCATCATTCTCCCTTATTCAATGAGAAAAACACTTCCTAAATGTTCTTACTTAAGGGTGAGACACTGTTTCATTAGCTATGTTCAATAAACAACTAACAGCTAGAGACTATTCTCAAGTGTTAGTTGTTTCACTTTATTTGTCAAGTGTGCAGGGCATTTCTGTCATTATTAAAGAGATTGTGTGCGGGACTAGATATTTTTGAAAAGCCAAACCCTTATAAGTCCCAGTTTCATTTGATTGCAACTATCAGTTGCAAAATATCTTCTACAATCCTTTCACTTTCTCTCTCTGTGCGATTCTCAAGTAATCGTTCAAAACCCTAAATCCTCGCCTTTGTGATCACCAATGGAGTTCGTTAAAGAACATAACTGCCTACCCTACTCTCTCAAACATGCTGAACTGCAGCCATTCCATGAAATGATGGATTTTCTTCGAAGTTCTTATCTCCATCATGCTCTAACTGTCAATCCCACTATCTACGTATCTCATATAGAGCAATTTTGGAAATCAGTCACTGTGAATAACAATGAGGGAATCACTTCTCTTGTATCTACCATTGATGGTAATCCCATTACCCTCACAGAGGAGACCATACGACAACATCTGCATCTGCAAGATGCCTCAGGTATTTCTGATCTCTCCCTCACTGCTTTACATGAAGGTCTTTTTGAAATAGGGTAAAGGGGCCCATCGGATTCTTTTACCTTCTATAAAGCACATTTTGGTCCTAAATGGATGTATCTTGTACATATTTTTCAACAATGCTTAAGCCCTAAAAGGACTGGTTGGTCTAAATTTTCTTTAAATATTGCCACTCCTTTATTGTGCTTATCCACAGGCCAACAGTTCAACTTTTCTAACATGATTTTTCAAGGAATGTTAAGGCACCATGACTTAAAGAATGAGAAGTTTTTGATGTATCCACGGTTTTTGGCAGAAATAATTGCAAAATCTTGCAATTCTTTTAAAGTACATAAAAGGATACATGTTTCCCATAGGCACTCTTTATCTACTATAAAAAGACTTTTAAAACCAAGTGCCAATTTTCACAGTGTAGATGTCTCTTTGCCTCAAGCAATGCAGGCTATCTATCCAAGAAACAGAGGAGAAGATCCTGAGCAGGCTCAGCCCAGTATCATTGCTTCACCCCTAGGATCCCAACACCCTCCTCATGATACAAATATTCCTTTTGATCCTTCTACTATACATACATCCGCAGCCCCATCACTAAAGATATATATATATTTGACAAAGGGCTGTAGGAGCTCCTTCCTCCTCAGTCCAATCCATAGAGCCAAATAGCTATGTGCAAGAGGACACTCTTGCACAACATTTCGATAGGGAACCCATTGAGGACACTCCCACCCTCAATTTGGAAGTGAACATCCCATCTGAGGATGTCCGTATGGGTTTTGTGGCTGGTGCTACTGATGTCTCTGCCCAAGGGGCATAAGACAGTACCAACATCTCTAAGACCACACCCATGGCAACAAAGGGTGTGCAAGCACCTTCTCGAAGTCCCCAGTACCAAGAACAAAGGGGTCCAGATGTTTCTGCTTCTGGAATTGATGCCAGTGATAGATCTCAAATCCCACTGTCATTTGAAGATCTTGATGCTAGTCTTCAACTTATGGCATTAACAGATCAACAACTGAAACCTGTTGTACCCATTCTGGAACATTACAAGTCCATAATTGCTGCACAGGGTTCCCAAATAACTGCTCTACAACAACTCACAACAGTCCAACAACAAAAACTTGCCCAGTTTCAGCTTGGGTTGAAGTTATATGTAAACAAGATTGTGCAGCTTGAAAAGATGGTTCAAACCCTACTAGCAATGGTTTTTGGTCCCCCTGATCAAACCAATGCATCCAAAAAGGGGGAGAATCAGGAGATCCCATCATCAGTCCAAACAGCTTCAACGTCACCAGTAACAACTTCAGCCTCTAGGTTAACAGTCCCAACAGTTTCTCAAACTGTTAGTCTGGATGCTCAAGCTGTTCCTATTAAACTAGGAGGAGTGTTAATCAGAGAAGGTTCTCAAGCACCTACCCTAGCAGTCCAAGCCATAGTAACAATCTTAGCAGCAACCACAGACAAAGGAAAGGGCATTCTGATTGAGCATCCAAAGATCAAATTTATTTCTAAAGAAGCCCAAGTTGCTCATGATGCTGAATTGGCCAGAAGATTGGCAGAAGAACAAGATCAGATCCTAGAACAGCAAGCCCAGGAACCTATGGGAGACGATGAAACTCTAGGAGATTATCTGAGATGGTTTGTGGTAAAAGAAAACCAGAAGAAGAGGAAAAGGCCAACAGGGCCTTCAAAGGCAGAACACAGAAGATTTTTGATCAATTTCTCTGCAATAGCTGGTGTGTCTAAGGTTATATCTCAATCATGGTCAACGGAGAAGCTTCAGGCCTTATATAAAAGAGAAAAAGAAAAGGAAAAAGCCTCCAAAGCCTCCAAACAAGTCCAAGATTCCCAAGACCTCCCTCAAACTGTTGCTGATGCTCCTCAACCTGAAACTATCCATCAAGAAAAGTTTGATCAAGTAAAGAGAGTTTTGTTTGACCAATAGTTGCAAAAGGCTATGGACATAGAAAAAGCTCTTGATCAGCATGACTTCTTCAAACCTCCAATTACCTACTGGTATGCCAAATCAATGGATGACATTGATCTGGTATATCATTTTGTAATCAAAAGAGAAGCTGGCCCAGAGGAAGAGTACAAGAGCCTGACCCAACTGGTTCAAAGAATGACTAGAGATGATGTAACATCCGACACTAAACCAGGTTAGCAACAATGACCTAATCCACATTTAATAGCCAATTATAACCTAATCAGTGGTCATTAGAAATTAATGAAGTGATTAACAAGGTTTATTAGAAAATTGAACTCAATTAGAATCAAATTCATCGGTGCGATGAATCGGGAAATCAATTAATCCGATCAATTTACGATATGAGGGATTAATTCAACTAAGTACATAATCAAATTATGATTAGTGACACTAATCAAACACTAATACAATTACTTAATGTTAATTATGCAAGACTAAAACAATTCATTAAAACAATGCACCCAAAAGTATTTATGAAATTACAAGAAAAGGGAAATACAAGAATACATTTCTAAATACATTTATACAATATATATATATATATATATATATATATATATATATATATATATATATATATATATATATATATATATATATATATATATATATATATATATATATAAATACACCCTATAGGGCATGTGTTTATTAGATTTTGACTTCAAATATTTTAATATTACTTTAAACACAATCATTTTGTTTAAAAGTGTACACAACCTCCTACTTTTCATGCCTTTCATCATTTGAAAGACCAAACACTTTGCCTATAAATAAGGCCTCATTTCTCACTTCTTTTCCACACTTCAAACATCAAAAGTCTCTTCTTTTCTCCTCTAAAAACCGGATCTATACACACACATATCAAAAATCTTTTCATTCAAGTGTTCTTCAAGAAATTCAAGTGTTTTTGGTGCATATCTTGCAAGGATTTCAACTTCTACTCAAAATCATATTCTAAATACTTCAAAGTAAGTAAATACTAACTTTTTTCATCTTATATTTATATTTATATAAGTCTTGCATAATATATATAATCACCAACAACAACAAGTTTCATAAAAACTCAAGTTTATAAATTTCTAGTTTTGTTTTTAAGTTGTTTATTTAAATGTGTTTATGAACATATGAACACATAATAAAACTGTTAACATTATGAAAACAAGTGATATATAGGTGTTTTATAACTTTTATAACTTTTATACAAGTAGTCTTTGAATAAACCACAAGAATCATAAGTTGTTTCAAGTTTATAAACTGCAGATTTTCGGCAGAAAATTTATATCGACTTTGAAAAATCATAACTAATTCATAACTTAACGAAATGAGTTGATTCTTGTCTCAAACGTTAGATCTATGTCTTAACTATAGATCTGGAAGTTTTCATAATTTATTTTGGAGTTTAAGACCTCCAGAAATTATTTGGGAAACCGAAAGTTTGACAGCTCAAAAATAGCCAACATAGGGTTTTTTACAAGCTTTTTCACCAACCTAAACATCTTGAAAAATGGTCGTTCTTGATTCTAAAAATCCTTTGTATATAGTAGTTTAATTTCCTAGAAAACCAAAGCCTAAAACGTTTTGGAGCTTGGTCAAAAACAGCCTCAAAGTTGGCTGAAAAACCTCCGAAAAAGCTAGAAAATTATATATATAAACTTGACGTTTTAAGCGGGTTTTATTTATAAACTTGTAATGTTGGATGATTTAAGACATAAAAATCTATAAATATATATATTATCATATATTAGAGATATTAAGTCCTTATTATCATTTAGGACTCGATTAATCTCACTCGGTGCATCATCTATCCATTTACGCTAAAAAGCATTTTACGCTCGTTTTTGCCATCACACGCTCGGTGAGTCTTCATAGCCCCTATTTTCACTATCTTTTGGGGTGGAAATACATGCACTGTTTTCATATGGACATCAAAACTGTTTATTTCTTATATGTATTACATGTTTGGATCCATCAGCCCTCAAATCATAAACCGTTAATTGCATTTATTTGCAAGCGCGAATATATTGTGGATAGATCTATTGGGAGTCATGTCCCCCATTCGGATTAGTTCGGGTCGGCTAACAGCGAGTGCATATATATTCAACACACGGTATTACAGTCGGGGATACTGCACAGGGCAAACTCATTTTAATTAATCTTCGGTTGCATGATGGTTTATGTAATACATACACGAAATTTATGATTTTATAAATTCAACTCATCTGATAATGTCCATACAACTGGTCTTTTCGCGTAAACCTATGAGCTCACCAACAATTTGTTGACGTATTTTAGCATGTATTTTCAGGTGTTTGAGACATGCACATTTATCGAAAGTATTCCAAGGCTTCCGTTCATTTTGGAGTCGCATCAATTTCAAACTTGGAGATTTACTTGCATCTTTCCGGATAAACTAAATTGTGAATTTAAATTTTAGTATTTTAAGAACTACTTATGCTGTATTTTGGTTATGTAAAACAATATTTATGTTTGAAGTTAAATCAATGTATTTTTTGAAAAACGTCCATATAGTGGTCGTTCATTAAGATTATGGTTACGCTTCCGCGACGTCACGCTTCGTTGCCAACCGGGGTAACGGGGTGTGACATATTGGTATCAGAGTCATAGTTATAGTGAACTAGGTTGCATTAGTACCTAGACTATAACTGTTACAAAACTAAGTTTTCTTCAAGAACTGTGAACACATATATGGACCCTGATGACAATAACATGTCGAACAATATGGTTATTATCCTCTTTGACTCAGAGGATGAATTCTCACCCATGGAACATAGAAGCCAAGGTGACGTCGGGGTATACTTTGGATCGGGAAACCACCCAGACTAAATCAATGACGATGTAATGGACTCGTCAAACCACAAGGAGGGCAATTGTGGCCCTGCAACACAAATTGCTCCACCATCACCACCACATATGCCACCCTACACCCTATTCAGAATCCATCCCATTGGACCATTAAGGAAGTTCACCCCTAGGAAAAGGGTGTGACTAGCACAACGGGAGTCTGTCCCGGTACCTACTCATAAGCCAAGCCCGCAACTGTAACGATAGGCGAACGTAAGACAGTGAGGATGGATGCCTCACACTCTTCAAGAGTGGAGAAACGAGGAAGGGATCCAAAACCAGTTTGAAGTCGGAAGACCATCTTCCTCTCAAGTGCCGACACTTACCCAGAAACCTAACTAACAAATGATGCCCCTGTTAATGGCAAGGGCCGCCAGAAACGACCTCCAATTTCAACAAAATCCACCAAGAGGCCAGTGAGATCTTTGCAAGGATTAAGCAGGAGGCAATACAAACCCTCAATCTACCTTGGGACAACCAGAACACCCAAGCGATTCAACAAGACGGAATAGACAAATTGAGACAGCGCCTAGCAGAGCGCAATGCCCGTAATCTAGAACTAACCCAACGAGTTAACGCTCTGGAGTACGAGGAAACCCCGGAGGCATCTCATACTTAGTACCCTTCTATCATTTTATAGTATTTCTCTAGGTTTTACTATCTTATGTATCTTTAGCTATGTAAGGATTGAAAACTTATCAGAAAATCCCGACCATATCATGTATAAAGATTAGGTATGAAGCACTTTAATGAAGAATTAAGTTATCTATAAATCTGTGTATGATGATATGTAGCTATGACTATCTGCCTAAGAAATTTCAAACCCATAGACTTATCCTCATAGATACCCCTAATGCATTTATACTATTTGATACCAGTGCTGATAGGAGCTTTATATCCACTAAGTTCACTAAGTAGATAAATTCCATCCTTACGCCATTAAGTGCTACTTATGCTATTGAGGTTGATGATAGTAAGACGCTTAAGATAAATAATATAAGTCGAGGATGCTCCTTAGAATTAGTAGGCCAACTATTTAAAACAGACTTGATGCCCATCAAACTGGGAAGTTTTGACGTAGTCATAGGCATGGATTGACTATCGAAAAATTGTGTTGAAATAGTGTGCAACAAGAAGAGGTTCATATACCTTTAGCCAATAAGAAGGTCCTTACTATCCAACGCAAAGCAAGAAATACCAAAGTAAGCATCATCTCTAGCATTAGGACCCTGAAGTGTTGATAGAGAGGGAGCTAAAGGAAAAGCGGCTCGAATTCCAAAACACTTACCTGAACTCCCAACATCGAGGAAAGTCAAATTCAAAAATCGGCCTAGTATCAGGGGCGGCACCAGTGGCTTGAGCACCAGGCCGATTAGTCCCATCAATAGTGCATGAATTGTCCAACCAACTGTAGGAGCTCTTTGATAAAAGGTTTATCAAACCGAGTTCCTCGCTTTGGAGGAGCTCCAGTTTTGTTCATAAAGGAGAAGAAGGGAACTTTCGGGAAGTGCATCAATTATCGAGAGCTAAATAAACTAAAAGAACCGATACCCGCTCACAAGGATCAATGACTTGTTTGACAAACTCCTAGGATCGAGCTTCTTTTCGAAGATCAACCTGAGGTCTGATTATCATCAAATTGAAGTCCGCAAGGAAGATATTCCAAAGACAGTCTTCAGATCCTGTTACGATCATCATAAATTCCTAGTAATGCCATTTGGATAAACCAATGCCCTAACAGCATTCATGGACCTCATAAATCGGGTGTGCAAACCTTAGTTAGTCAAATTCGTGATTATCCTCATGAATGACATCATAAGGAGGAGCACGAGCAAACATTTAAGATTGATTCTAGAGTTGTTAAGAAAGGACAACCACATGCCAACCTTTCTAAGTTTAACTTTTGGCTAAGATAGGTAAGATTTCTCCGTCACGTGATCAATAGTAAAGGGATCCAAGTCGACCCCGCAAAGATCGAGGCTATCCGGAATTGGTCAACTCTTAGAACCCCCATAGAGATACGACAGTCCTTAATACTTGCCACTTATTATAGGCAATTATCAAAAAAATTTCAAAGATCACCGGAGCTCTAACAGAACTGACCCGAAAGGACATTAAGTATGATTGGGGCGAGAATCAGGAGACATCATATCAGTTATTAAAGCACAAACTGTGCAGTGCGCTTATTTTATCCAAGAGAATCAAGAAATTTGTAGCTTACTGTGACACTTCACACAATGGGTTGATATAGAAAGATAGGGTCATAGCTTATGCTTTATGAAAACTTAAGGTTCACTAGGTGATTTACAAAACACATGATCTGGATCTTGAAGCAGTAGTCTTTATCCTTGAAGACATTAGTTGTACGGTATGAAGTGTATTGTATTCACAGACCATAAGAGCCTCCAACACATCTTGAACCAGAAAGAGTCGAATACGAAGTAGTACCATTGGATGGAACTAATAAGTAATTGTAATCGTGAAAATTTGCGAGGATCTAAATTTAACTCTCTAAGATTAACTGATTTGAATTGATCAGAGTGTAAATCAATAATCTTGTATTAAATCAAAGTCTAATTAAGAAGTTTGCTGAATAACACTTAATTATTTTAATAAAAGCTTTCTGAATCCATAACAGATAAATATAAATGAATAAACAAAATTGCTTGTATTGCTGAACTGAATGATTACAATCACCTCCAATCTGTTTGATTAGACGAAGAACACAAGTTGTTCTTAGGGTTTTACAACCTTAGAGGCTTATGAAAACTTAAACAAAAAGCAATTACAGACTTGAACGTGCAGAAACTTGATTACAATAGAAAAACCTATTCTATGTATCTATAAAGCTTTCTGATTTGTTTCCTTGAAGGACTCTGACTTCTCTTGATAGTAGATATGCTGGAATCTTCGTGTAAATATCTCTTCCTGAAAATCAGCACTTTCAGTTTATGAAACTGTTGAGCAGCTTGAATCACTTACCAGCTTGAACAGAGCAGCTTGAGTGGATTTACTCTGGCAGCTTGAACTTTTGTACTAGCAGCTCGAACTTCTTCAACTAACAACATGAACTTTGTACTTACATAGAAAATCTACTAACAGTTTGAGAAATTCAACTAACAATTTGAACTACTTAGACTATTTCCCAACAATCTCCCCCTAACTTAAATTCTTTACATAAGACTTTAAGTTCTATACATATAAGGAAATAAAACAAGTAAACTGTTATTTACAAACCAAGGCTTTCAAAAACAAAACAACACTTACAATTGTGCAAGTTTCTGATTGACTGCCTTCAAAATTTCTTTCTTCATATCTTCTCTATCACAATATATTCTTACTGATTTCATCTGAAGTAAGAAAGCCTTTGGAAGATCATAGAATTCAAAATTGAAGTACATACCAGATCCATTTGCAAATTTGAGTCTGTAAGTCTTTGATTTGACAAACAGATCAACTTGTGCAATCTTCATTTCCTTGGCATCTTCTATATCTTTCCTTATTGACTCAGAACAAAAATGCTCTTCAGATCTTTGATGGCTTGCTTTACTTGTGGAAGAGAATATCTAACTTGTGTTACAGACCCAACATGATGCATCCATGTGAGCTCATCTCTGGTCATCCCTTGGACTATATGCATTAGGCTCTTATACTCTTCCTCAGGACCAGATTTCCTTCTTACTACAAACTGATATCTTAAGTCAATGTCGTCCATTGGCTTAGCATACCAGTAGTTAATAGGAGGTTTAGTGAAGTCATGCTGGTCTAAGGATTTCTCTATTTCCATTACTTTTTGAAGTTGGTGCCAAACAGGACCCTTTTAACCTGATCAAGCTTTGCCTGTGAAATTGGATTTGATTGGAGAATAGAAGCAGCAGCTTAACCAGAAGGAGCAGCATCACTTTCACCAGCTTGATCCTTGATTATATCAGCTTTCACTGGGTCTTGTTGACTTTGGACTTCTTGGGAGACTCTGGCTACCTTTCGTTTATCCATCTCTTTATCATGGATGTCTTGCAGTCTCTCTGTACTCATAGACTGAGCCATCTTCTTTGAAATACCGGCTGAAAAGGCAAAATTGATCAAGAATCTTCTATGCTCAGCCTTTGAATGCCCTGTTGGCATTTTCCTCTTCCTTTCACTTTGCTTGACCACAAACCCTCTTAGGTAATCACCAAAGGTTTCATCATCTTGCATTGGGGTCTGGGTTTGCTGATCTAGAGCCTGATCTTGTTCTTCTGCTACTTTTCTGGCAATTTCAGCATCATAGGCAATCTGGGCTTCTCTAGAAGAAAATTTGTGCTTTGGAGACTCAATGAGGATACCCTTGCCTTTATCTTTGGTAGCTGAAGATGTAGCTTGGACTGTACTGATGGGAGCCTGAATTCCTTCTCTGATAACCACCGCAGTTGCTCTTGTAGAAGCAGCTGGAGTTTCTAGGCTAACAGCTTGAGAAGCTGTTGGGACTGCTAGCCTAGGATCTTGGACTGTTGGAGCTGCTTGGACTGATTGAGGGATCTCCTGATTCTCCCCCTTTTTGGAAGCATTGGTTTGGTCAGGAGGACGTACAACCTTTGCCAATTCGGTTTGAATCATTTGCTCTAATTTAATGATCTTATTTCCACAGAGGGTGAACCCTTTATGGAGATAATCCATTCTTTGGTTTTGAGCTGCTTCTGTCTGTCTGAGTGCAATTATTTGTGCCCCCTGTGCAGCAATGATGGACTGATGGTATTCCAACATTGCTACAACAGGTTGCAGCTTAGGATCCGTTAAAAGCATAAGTTGCAGACTAGCCTCAAGATCAGCAAACGAATGTGGTGCTTGTGATCTATCACTGGCATGAATACCAGAAGTAGAAACCTCTGGGCCCCTCTATTCTTGGTACTAGGGACTTGCATATGGTGCTTGCACACCTTCTGTTGTCATGGGTGTGGTCTTATTGATGTTGGCACTGTCCTGTGCCTCTTGTGTAGAAGCAACAGTAGCGTCAGCCACATATGCCATATGGACAATCTCTGTTGAGATGTCAACCTCCTGATTGAGGTTGGGAGTGTCCTCAATGGGTGCCCTTTCGGTATTCTGTGCAGAAGTGTCCTCCTGCACAGGGTTATCTGGCTCTTGTAAGAGGACTGAGGAGGAAGGAGCTCCTGGACCTCTTTTTCTTTTATACAGTTTGAGTGGGGATGTGGGCTTAACAACAGGAACAGAAGGCATTTGAGTATCATGAGGAGTGGGTTGGGGTCCTAGGGGTGGAGCAGTAATGTTAGGCTGATCCTGCTGAGGACCCTCTCCTATGTTTCTTGGAATGATGCCCAACATTGTAGAAGGCAATGGGACATCAACAGTCAAAACATTGGCACTTTGTTTTAGAAGACGTTTTATTGAAGGTAAAGAGTGCCTATGGGAAACATGAATCCTTTTATGTACATTGAAATTACTGCAAGTTCTTGCAATAATTTCAGCCAAAAACCTAGGATACATAAAAAATTTCCCATGTTTTAGGGCATGATGCCCTATCATACCCTGAAAAATCATATTAGAAAAATTGAACTGTTGACCGGTTGATAAACACACTAAGGCAGTGGCTATGTTTGATGAAAATTCGGACCAACTAGTTCTTTTTGGGCTTATGCATTGCTGAATAATATGTACAAGGTACTTCCATTTAGGGGCAAAATTTATTTTAAAGAAAGTATAAGAATCAGCAGGGCCCTTATATCCAATAGCATGAAGACCATTATGTAAAGCAGTCAGAGAGAGGTCTGATATACCTGAGGCATCTTGAAGATGCAGATGTTGGCGTATGATCTCTTCAGTGATAGTAACAGTGTGGCCATCAATTTTGGATGTCAAAGATGTGACTCCATTAACAGTTTTAACTGAGGCGTATTTCCAGAACTGTTCTATATGAGATATGTAGATAGTGGGATTGATAATAAGGGCATGATGGATATGGGAACTTCGAAGGAAGTCCATCATGTCATGGAATGGTTCAAGATCAGCGTGTTTTAGAGAGTAGGGTAAACAGTTGTGTTCTTTGACGAACTCCATTGATGAACGAGGAATTTAGGGTTTCAGTGATGTGCGTGGGAATTGTTCAGAGAATCGAAGAAGGGTTGTGGAAGATATTTTGCAACTGGTAGTTACAATGGAACGAAACTGGAACCTTTAAAGGTTTTGAAAATATCTAAACCCGTGCACACACTTATGGAAATGACCAGATTACCCTGCACACTCTAACAGATCAAGTGAAACAACTAACAGTTCGAGAAAATGAACTAGAAGCTTGAGAAAATACTCAAGCTGTTAGTTGAAAACTAGGTGACTGCTAATGAAACAGTGACTCCCCCTTAATCAAGCATATGTATAAAGAAAAACAAATTAATCCGTATTAACCATACCAATATTTGATACTAGGAAGGTGAATCTTCCTACATCAAATGGTTTTGTAAATAGATCAGCTAACTGATCATCAGAATGAATTTTGGTAACTTGGATTAATTTCTTCTCATTGCAGTCCCTTATAAATTGAAATCTAATGTCTATATGCTTGGTTTTGGGAAATTTCACTGGATTTTATACAATGCTAATTGCACTAGAGTTGTCAATATAAATGGGAGTGGATAGGAAATTCATACCATAGTCTCTCAGTTGATTCTGAATCCACATCACTTGGGAGCAGCAACTTGCAGCTGCTACATATTCTGCTTCAGTAGATGAGGTGGAGACAGTTGTTTGCTTTTTGCACTGCCAAGAGACCAATTTTGCTCCCAAATATTGACATCCACTAGTTGTGGATTTTCTGTCAATGTCGCATCCTCCATAATCACTGTTAGAATAGGCTGTTAATTCAAGAGGAGAGTCTTTAGGATACCAGTGGCCTAAATGTGGTTGGCCTTTGAGATATCTAAAGATTCTCTTAACAGCAACCAGATGAGAGTCCTTTGGAGAACATTGAAACCTAGCACACACACAAACAACAAACATAATATCAGGTCTAGAAGATGTTAGACAGATAAGAGATCCAATAAAAGATCTGTACAGATGAATGTATACATCTATTCCATGTTTGTCTGTATGAAGCTGCTTGTGAGGATCCATAGGAGTACTTGCAACTTTGGTATCTTTGTACCCAAACTTTTCCAGTATGTCTTTAACATACTTTGATAGACTTATGAAGAGACCTGAGGGCTTCTGCTTGACCTGCAATCCTAGAAAGAAGGTGAGTTCTCCCATTGAACTCATTTGAAACTTTTTGTGCATTAAACCCTCAAACTCTTTGCACAGACTGTTATTGGTTGACCTAAAGATGATATCATCAACATATATCTGTACAAGCAGAATCTCAGATTTGATGGACTTTGTGAATAGTGTTTTGTCCAGAGTACCTCTCTTGAACCCATTCTGTAGAAGGTATGATGACAAAGTGTCATACCATGCTCTAGGGGCTTGGTGGAGTCCATAGAGGGCCTTATCTAGTTTGTAGACCCTATCTGGATACTTGTAGTCCTCAAAACCAGGAGGCTGACACACATAGACCTCCTCTTCAATTGTGTCATACAGAAAAGCAGACTTCACATCCATTTGATACACTTTAAAACCATTGAAGCTTGCATAAGCTAAAAACAGTCTGATGGCTTCAATTCTTGCCACTGGAGCAAATACATCATCATAATCTATGCCTTCCTCTTGAGTGTACCCTTGTGCTACTAGTCTTGCTTTGTTCTTGATGACTATCCCTCTCTCATCCTTCTTGTTTTTTAGAACACCCATCTTGTACCAATGGCTCTTTTACCTTTAGGAAGATCAACAAGTGTCCATACATTTTGGATCTTGAATTGTAGAAGCTCTTCCTGCATTGCCTCCATCCAAGATGAATCCTTCAAAGCTTCTGATGCCTTTTTAGGTTCTAGCTGAGACATGAAACAGGCATGTTCAAATGCAGCTAGACTAAATTCAGGAACTTCTGGTTCAACAGCAGCAGATTCCTTGTGAACCATTGTTCTTGTTTGCACAGGTGTACGTGGATCACCCATTATTTGATTGAGAGGATGATACTTGTGAACCCTGAGTGTAGGCTCTCTATCTGTCTGAAAAGAGGATCCAAGATTTGTATCATCTCCATCAAGACCAGTTGATGGTTCAGCTTCTGGAAGAACTTGCCTTGAATCTGGGACTGTTTCCCTTTGAGTTGGAGCTGTTCTCTCAGGACTTGGGAGCTGCACTTCATTGTCTAGATTTGAATCATGTTGAGCATTTAGAATCCCTGGAGGGTCACAAGACAGAAGTGGTATAATTGTATACTCATCCCAATTATTTGAATCTGCAGCAGTTTGAAACTTTGTGCCAACAGCTTGATCATTTGTGCTACCAGCATGAGAAATTGTGTTGACAGCTTCACTCCTGTTTTCATCAGATTCTGCAGTATACTCAACAAAGCTCAGAGAATTTTTTAGTGAATCAAAATCAAACAACCAATTAGGACCAGTGCCTTTGACATTTGCAGTATTTTCATTAAATTCAACACTGGCACTTTCTTCAATGGTTTTAGACACACTGTTATATACTCTATAGGCTTTGCTTTGAATTGAGTATCCTACAAAGAAACCTTCTTCAGCCTTGCTTTCAAACTTCTCTAAGTGAGTCTTAGTATGAAGAATGGTACATGGACAGCCAAAAGACTTGAAAAAGGCTATTAAGGGTAGTCTATTATGGAATAACTCATAAGGAGTTTTCCCTTGTGATTGAACAACCTGAACCCTATTTAGAACATAACAGGCTGTTTTAACTGCTTCTGCCTAAAAAGTCATTGGCAGTTTTGAATCAGCTAGCATGGTTCTAGCAGCCTCAATTAATGTTCTGTTCTTTCTTTCAGCTACACCATTTTGCTGTGGTGTTCTTGGTGCACTATATTGCCTAACAATACCTTTGGACTCACAAAAACTGTTTAGGATATGGTTTTTAAACTCAGTTCCATTGTCTGATCTTATCACCTTGACCTTTGAGTTAGATTGGTTTTCTACCTTAAGAATAAATGACTTAACTAGCTCAGCAGTTTCATCTTTAGACCTAAGAAAGTAAACCCAAGTAAATCTAGTGAAATCATCAACAATGACTAAACAGTAAGCCCTTTTATTTAAACTCAAAACAGATGTTGGACCAAATAGATCCATATGAATCAGATGAAGTGCAGATGAGATTGAATTTACTTCTTTGGCCTTATGAGAAGTTTTGTGTTGCTTGCCTTTAAGACATGCTACACCATGATCATCACATATGAACTCCTTTTGTGGTAAGCCTCTTACCAAGTTCTTTTTGACTAAAACATTTATGGATTTGAAGTTCATGTGACACATCCTTCTGTGCCATAGAGCAGACTCATTGGATGATGCTTTGGAAATCAAACAGCTTAAAGTACTTGATTTGGATAAAAGTTTTGTGTCCAAACAGTATACATTGTCCTTTCTAGGTGTTCTTAGTAAAACAAGATTTTTAGGAATTGTAAAATCTTTTGAAAGGACAATGCACTCAGAATCTGTAAACAAAACAACATTTTGTTTGTCACAAATTTGAGACACACTCAATAAGTTATACTTAAGTTGTTCAACATACAAAACATCATTGAAAATCATGTTGCCTGCATTAACAGTACATTTACCTATAACCGTACCTCCTTTGGAGTTGCCTCCAAATGCAACAAATCCTCCTTCAAAGCCTTTGAAATTTGACAAGCACTCAGAATTGCCTGTCATGTGCCTAGAGCATCCACTGTCCAAATGCCATCTTGTTTTATGTGGTGACCTATGGTTGCTCTGCACAAATAAAAGCTTAGTTAGTAGTGGAGCAAACCCAAACCAAGTTGGTTTTGGGTTGTCCTTGTCCATTAACATAACTAAACACTGTCTTTGATTTCTTATACTTAGTGAGGTCCACTGATGGATTTTGTGGAGAGTACTTAGTTATCACATGAGGTATCCAGGTATTTTGTCCATCCTTTTCAACAACAGTCTCAGATGATTCATTAGCAGTCCCAATTTTGAGCCTAGCAGTGTGAGCAGAGTCTGTAGTGCTAACAGCTTGAGAGTTTGCACTAGCAGTCTCAACTTTAGACTTGGCAGTTTCAACATTTGTATCAACAGGTTCACATGAGTTTTTACCTTTAACACACCATATTTGTTTAAAATTTGATTTTGGTTTAGCTAAAACTTGTTTTTGGTGTGTGGACTGTTTCTTATTAACTTTTGAGAACCTGTGATCAACTGTTTTCTTTGGAACTGATGCAGTAGGAGGTTTGGCCTTTGAATTTTTTGAATTTTGAGAGTTTGTCTTTTGATGAATCACAGTCTGTTTTGCAACAGATGGTTTATAAAAACAATCCCTGGCCAAGTGATTTTTCCTGCCACAATGGAAGCATTTTTTGACTGTTTGAATTGAAGAACCAGTTTTATTGGACAATATCTGGTTCTTGTTCCTTTGATTTCCCCTTACCTGGTGTTGTTTGGGAAACTTTTGAACACCATGCTTTTGGCATGTGCAGACTGGAACATTTTTACCCTTTTTATTATTCTTTGAAGAAGATGCAGTGTTACAGTTAGAAGGTACAGAAATCTGTGGAGCAGCATTGCATATACTCGTCTTCTCCAATCCTTTCTTATTGGGGATTTGGATTTCTATAGGTGCACTTATTGTTTTGTGTTCTTTCTCAACTGCTATGCACTCACAATCTCTATTTTGAATCTGATCTTCTTTAGATTCAGGACTGTTATCAAGGATAGGATCTACATTGGTCATACACTCATCTAATGGTTCATTAACAAGCCTATCAGCAACCTCACTCATTGGATGAATGTATTTGTTGTTGTAAGGAGGTGGTGTAGCTCTGTAGCCTATACCTTCTTTGGGATTGAGCTGAGATTTTACCCTATCTTTAAATTGGACTTCCATTAGGTGTTCAAGCTTTTGATTTGCCAATTTGAAGTTACCTAGATTTATATTGACAGATTCTAGTTTCTTATTAGCCTCTAACACCTTTTGTTCAGTCTCTTCTAATTTTTTATTCAGAGATTCTATTTTCTTATTCAGCTCCTTTTTCTCCCACTCATGATATGTTCTATCATGTCCCATTTGAATCTCATTATCCTTATAGTCATTGATCTGTTTTTCAAGATCTTCTATGGCCTGCATGTATTCGTATCACCTTTCTTCCATCTTAGCTAGAGTTTTACACATGCTCTCATTATGATCTCTGTACTTCTTAACCATATTTTTGCATGTTTGAGAGCAAAGTTTAGAATTTACCTCAGATGGTAGTTCAGTGGAGGAGACATTTGATGTTTCTGCCATTAGAGCTTGATTTTGAAACTCTTCCTCTGTCTGATCACTCCAGTCAAACACATTGTCTTCTTGAAAAACAAGTGCTTGTGATGATGAAGCCTGATTAGTTTGCTGAAACCTTGATGACTGTTGACCTTGAGATCTGCATTCTCTAGCAAAGTGACAAAGTTTGTGACATTTAAAACACTCAACTTTTGACTTATCAAAAGCTGGTTTTCCTTCTGCTCTGGCTGGAAAGGTGGTTCTTCCAGTTCTTTTCAGAAACCTTTTGGCCCTCATGGTCAACATTGCATGTTGCCATTTCAGATCCATCTCTTCTAGATCATCTGGATGAATCTGTTCTAGATCTTTAGCATTTAGAGCAAACATTCCATCATTAGCAACAAAAGCCTCATAGTGAGCTTCAGTAGAGTTACCATCACCACCTGAAAAGGAATCACTGCAATTAGATTTTTCAGATGACAGAAGAGCAGTGTTGTGATTATAAGAAAGAGATTTCTTTTTAGTGTCAATCTCAGTTTCAAACACTCTCAGACTGTTGTACAGATCATCCAGTTCTATTTCATCAATAGTATCTTTTGTTCTCAATTGAGCAGCATAAACTGTCCACTCTTCTCCAAGAGATCTAAGAAACTTTCCGTTGACCTCATCTTGATTGAGGCTGACTTTTGCACTTTCCAATTCACTTATCAGTTTATTGAACCTGTCAAAAATTTGAGTAAGGTTTTCATTCTTGCCACCAGAAAAGTTCTCATACTGCTGTTTCAAAAGATCCTTTTGATTTCTCTTGGTACTGGCATTACCAGCAAATCTTTTCTCTAAAGCAATCCAAAGAGAATGAGCAGTATAAAACTTTTTGAACTGATGTTGATAAGCATTAGGAATGGCTATTTGTAGAAGTGTAAGAGCTTTCACTTCATTCATTCTAGCCTTTCTTTCAAGTTCAGTTTTTGGAGGAGTTTTGATGGATTTGCCCTCAGCATCAAGTTCAGGATCAACTGCAGGAGGAAATTCAACAGCTTCCCATATGGCATAATCAATGAATTGAATATGCTGTTGAATCCTGAGTTTCCACATCTCAAACTCAGTGGGCTTGAGCAT
Organism: Centrapalus pauciflorus; assembly: GCA_020465985.1. Classification (NCBI taxonomy): domain Eukaryota; kingdom Viridiplantae; phylum Streptophyta; class Magnoliopsida; order Asterales; family Asteraceae; genus Centrapalus; species Centrapalus pauciflorus. The sequence goes on from JAANYP010001512.1 coordinate 187,930, forward strand.
AGGCACTTTGAGTCCTTGCCAAGATCCACTACTGCTATTATCAAATTCCATTGCAGGAAATTAAAAATTTTAAAAGAAAGCTTTCGACTTTGAAAAACAAAGAACGACCTGTGGCTCTGATACCACTTGCCAGGATCTAAATTTAACTCTCTAAGATTAACTGATTTGAATTGATCAGAGTGTATATCAATAATCTTGTATTAAATCAAAGTCTAATTAAGAAGTTTGCGAAATAACACTTAATTATTTTAATAAAAGCTTTCTGAATCCATAACAGATAAATATAAATGAATAAACAAAATTGCTTGTATTGCTGAACTGAATGATTACAATCACCTCTAATCTGTTTGATTAGACGAAGAACACAAGTTGTTCTTAGGGTTTTACAACCTTAGAGGCTTACGAAAACTAAAACAAAAAGCAATTAAAGACTTGAACGTGCAGAAACTTGATTAAAATAGAAAAACCTATTCTATGTATCTATAAAGCTTTCTGAATTGTTTCCTTGAAGGACTCTGACTTCTCTTGATAGTAGATATGCTGGAATCTTCGTGTAAATATCTCTTCCTGAAAATCAGTATTTTCTGTTTATGAAACTGTTGAGTAGCTTGAATCACCTAGCAGCTTGAACAGAGCAGCTTGAGTGGATTTACTCTGGCAGCTTGAACTTTTGTACTAGCAGCTCGAACTTCTTCAACTAACAGCATGAACTTTGTACTTACATAGAAAATCTACTAACAGTTTGAGAAATTCAACTAACAGTTTGAACTACTTAGACTATTTCCCAACAAAATTCGTTTTCACCTGAGGAAAACTAATGAGCCAAGCCGTTAAGAGTACAAGTGGATAAATAGTTTAGGATAAGGGCTAATAAAAATCGATATTTCATGAATAGAATCTGATTACTCTGTTTGGTGGAATAAGAAAGCTGGCTATGGATGAAGGACACAAATTAAGATATGTCGTTCACCCCGGATCCGATAAAATGTATCATGACATTAAGGAGCTATACGGGTGGCCTATCATGAAGAATGACATTGCCACATCTGTCAGAAAATTCCTAACATGCTCCAAAGTTAAGATAAACCATCAGAAACCATTTGGGTAATAGTCGACCACCTAACAAAATCCGCGCGTTCCTACCAATCAAGAAGTACACCAGGATGAATAAGCTAGTCCAAACGTACCTCAAGGAAGTCGTCTCCGGACACAGAGTGCCTATTATAATCATTTCGGAAATGAATAGCAGATCTACATCTAAGTTTTTGGCAATTATTACAGCAAGATTTGGATACAAACTAAGACATGAAGTACCACATATCACCCTCAGACCAATGGTCAGAATAATAGAACGATCGAAACCCTAGAACACACATTAAGAGCCTATGAAATGGATACTCAATTACCTTAGTGGAATTATCGTACTACAATAGCTATCACTCGAGTATTAAAGCTGCTCCGTTTGAGGCCCTCTACAGGCGAAAGTGTCGATCGCCGATTTATTGGGAAGAAGTAGAAGATAGCCAAATCACTGGCGCTAAGATCATTCACAAAACTACCGAAAGAATAGTACAGATACGGAACTGACTAAAAGTTGCCTGCGATTTTCAATAAGTTATGCAGATGTAGGGAGAAAATCCCTTGAGTTCTAATTAGGAGAACGAGTACCGATGAAAGTCTCGCCATGGAAGGGTGTGATACGATTTTGGGAAAACCAAGGATAACTGAATCCTTGTTACATAGGACAATGCAAGGTCTTAAAAAGAATTGGAGTAATAGCTTATCATTTATAGATACCACCAGAGCTTATCAGCATGCACAATACCTTCCACGTATCGAATTTGAAGAAGTGTTTGTTAGAAAAGACTGATAAACTTTGCTTCATCAAAGAGCCGGTAGAAATCATGGACCGTAAGGTCAAAGGATTGAAGCACCGTCGTATACCCATCCTGAAGGTCATATGGAATTTTAGACATGGGCCAGGATTCACTTAGGCATGCAAAGGCCAGTTTAAGCAAAGATACCCTCATCTATTCTTAAGTAACAAGACCTCTGAGGAAACAAGATAAAATTTCGGGACGAAATTCCCTTAACAGGGGGAGACTGTAACATCTGTCACTAAACCAAGTTAGCAACAATGACCTAATCTACTTTTAATAGCCAATTATAACCTAATCAATGGTCATTAGAAATTAATGAAGTGATTAACAAGGTTTATTAGAAAATTCAACTCAATTAGAATCAAATTCATCGGTGCGATGAATCGGGAAATCAATTAATCCGATCAATTTACGATATGAGGGATTAGTTCAACTAAGTACATAATCAAATTATGATTAGTGACACTAATCAAACACTAATACAATTACTTAACATTAATTATGCAAGACTAAAACAATTCATTAAAACAATGCACCCAAAAGTATTTATGAAATTACAAGAAAAGGGAAATACAATCATACATTTCTAAATACATTTATACAAAAAAAATATATAAATACACCCTATAGGGCATGTGTTTATTAGATTTTGACTTCAAATATTTTAATATTACTTTAAACACAATCATTTTGTTTAAAAGTGTACACAACCTCCTACTTTTCATGCTTTTCATCATTTGAAAGACCAAACACTTTGCCTATAAATAAGGCCTGATTTCTCACTTCTTTTCCACACTTCGAACATCAAAAATCTCTTCTTTTCTCCTCTAAAAACCGGATCTATACACACACACATCAAAAATCTTTTCATACAAGTGTACTCCAAGTGTTCTTCAAGAAATTCAAGTGTTTTTGGTGCATATCTTGCAAGGATTTCAACTTCTACTCAAAATCATATTCTAAATGCTTAAAAGTAAGTAAATACTAACTTATTTCATCTTATATTTATGTTTATATAAGTCTTGCATAATATATATAATCACCAACAACAACAAGTTTCATAAAAACTCAAGTTTATAAATTTCTAGTTTTGTTTTTAAGTTGTATCTTTAAATGTGTTTATGAACATATGAACACATAATAAAAGTGTTAACATTATGAAAACAAGTGATATATAGGTGTTTTATAACTTTTATACAAGTAGTCTTTGAATAAACAACAAGAATCATAAGTTGTTTCAAGTTTATAAACTGCGGATTTTCGGCAGAAAATTTATATCGATTTTGAAAAATCATAACTAATTCATAACTTAACGAAATGAGTTGATTCTTGTCTCAAAAGTTAGATCTATGTCTTAACTATAGATCTGGAAGTTTTCATAATTTATTTTGGAGTTTAAGACCTCCAGAAATTATTTGGGAAACCGAAAGTTTGACAGCTCAAAAATAGCCAACATAGGGTTTTTAACAAGCTTTTTCACCAACCTAAACATCTTGAAAAATGGCCGTTCTTGATTCTAAAAATCCTTTGTATATAGTAGTTTAATGTCCTAGAAAACCAAAGCCTAAAACCTTTTGGAGCGTGGTCAAAAACAGGCTTAAAGTAGCTGAAAAACCTCCGAAAAAGCTGGAAAATTATATATATAAACTTGACGTTCTAAGCGGGTTTTATTTATAAATTTGTAATGTTGGATGATTTAAGACATAAAAATCTATAAATATATATACTATCATATATTAGAGATATTAAGTCCTTATTATCATTTAGGACTCGATTAATCTCGCTCGGTGCATCATCCATCCATTTACGCTAAAAAGCATTTTACGCTCGTTTTTGCCATCACACGCTCGATGAGTCTTCATAGCCCCTATTTTCACTATCTTTTGGAGTGGAAATACATGCACTGTTTTCATATGGACATCAAAACTGTTTATTTCTTATATGTATTACATGTTTGGATCCATCAGCCCTCAAATCATAAACCGTTAATTGCATTTATTTGCAAGCGCGAATATATTGTGGATAGATCTATTGGGAGTCATGTCCCCCATTCGGATTAGTTCGGGTCGGCTAACAGCGAGTGCATATATATTCAACACACGTTATTACAGTCGGGGATACTGCACAGGGCAAACTCATTTTAATTAAGCTTCGGTTGCATGATGGTTTATGTAATACATACACGGAATTTATGATTTTATAAATTCAACTCATCTGATAATGTCCATACAACTGGTCTTTTCGCGTAAACCTATGAGCTCACCAACAATTTGTTGACGTATTTTAGCATGTATTTTCAGGTGTTTGAGACATGCACATTTATCGAAAGTATTCCAAGGCTTCTGTTCATTTTGGAGTCGCATCGTTTTCAAACTCGGAGATTTACTTGCATCTTTCAGGATAAACTAAACTGTGAATTTAAATTTTAGTATTTTAAGAACTACTTACGCTGTATTTTGGTTATGTAAAACAATATTTATATTTGAAGTTAAATCAATGTATTTTTGAAAAACGTCCATATAGTGGTCGTTCGTTATGATTATGGTTACGCTTCCGCGACGTCACGCTTCGTTGCCAACCGGGGTAACGGGGTGTGACAGATGAGCTAACACAAATGCATAATACTGGGACTGCTAGCCACTATAGGTCACCAATAGTGTGAGTTCAGACCAATCTAAAGGATCTCAGGAGTATGTTTAACCCATAATCCAGCAGAGTGGATATAGAAGCTGCCAAGGAAATGAAGATTGTACAGGTTGATTTATATGCAAAATCTATGACATATAGACTCAAGCTTGCAGACAGATCCAGCAGATTTTACAGTTTTGAATTCCTTGATTTGCCAAAAGAATGGCTACTCCAAATGAGCTCAATAAAGATTGAATGTGATAAAGAGGAGTTAAAGAGAGAGTTCATAAAAAGTATAAGGCAGAAGCTTTCACAGTTGTAAGTTTTTGGATGCCTTAGTTTGTATATAACAGTTTTACTTTGTTTTATTTCCTTATTTGTATAGGAACTTAAGTATTTTGTAAAGAATTTAAGTTAGGGGAGATTGTTGGGAAATAATCTAAGTATGTCAAGCTGTTAGTTAGGATTTCTCAAGCTGTTAGTAGTATTTCGGTGTAATTACAAAGTTCGAGCTGCCAGTTCAACAAACTCGAGCTGCTAGTTCAAAAGTTCAAACTGCCAGAGTTAAAAGTCCAAGCTGCTCAACAGATTGATAACAGAAAGTGCTGAAATTCAGGAAGTGATATATATTTCAAGATTTGAAGATCTTCCAAGCATATCTACTACCAGAGAAATAAGAGTCCGTCAAGGAAACAAATCAGAAGGCTATAAATATAGATAGACTAGGTCTTTCTATTTTAATTGTGGTGCTTAAGTTTTTCATTATTGTAATTGCATTCTGATAAGTTTCTCAAGTCTCTAAGGTTGTAAAACCCGAAGAACAATCAGTGTTCTTCGTCTAATCAAAACAGATTAGAGGTGATTGTAATCAGAGATTTTGCCAATATAAAGGTTTTGATATTGGTTATGTTTATTTGAATATATGTTGTTTATTGTTCTGAAAGTTTTGCTTAAAACAATTAAGTGTTATTCCGCAAACTTCTTAATTGGACTTTGATTCAAAACAAGGTTATTGGTTTAAACTCTGATATATTGAAACCAGTTAATCTTAGGTGATTTTGATCTTGACAATTACTGAATTCGTTCATATCTGAATTGTGTCTCATTCTTTCAGATAATTCTCTCCATTTCCCACTATCTCATCTCAATATGAATCCTGAATCTTATTCAAATCAGAATCATTCATTCATTCTGAACTATCTTATTCTGATTCTTTCAGACTCATTCACTTATCTCCATGCTCATTTTATTCATTTCAATGAGTTCACTCTCATATCGCTAAAGCAGTTCTTTCGAGCATACTATGTAATCTGTTATAACTGCTAGTTCAGAACTCCAAGTTCATCACATTTGATGATATTTGCTGACTCAAATGCACCACATGAGTGAAATAGGCATATATCACACTCCTATGGTCTACCCAGAACCGGATGACCTACCCATGGATTAATTCTTCCAATAGATGAGAGGTAAGGGTCTTCTAGATGTAGTTGAGGAGGATCACAGACAATGGGGGTGTTGATCGGGTCGAGCATAGATAAAGTGAAAATGAGAGGGGTATAAATGAAAGGAGATGGAGGTGGATCATATCTTTAGTTACTGATATAAGTGAGTCGGAGGGAGCTTTAGTTGAAAAATGCATTTGAGAGCTAGAGGGGACAGAAAGGATTAAAAGAAAAAGTAAATCCTATCAAAACCTATAAATAGCTGGGTTTCCTACATATGCTATCGAGTCTTATTCGTTAAGATTTGGTATTAAAGAAGACGTCATGGACCCAATGACGCAAGCACTTAACCCCACAAGATACTCAATTGCTTCTTAAAAGGCTACTATTTCATTTCTCATGGAGATATAGCACATAATCTATCTATTTCTCATTTTGATTAAATTTATATTGAATCGAGAAGACATCTGCTCCAGTCTCCAAACTTTATTTGATTGCACACTGTGTCTAGAGCTTATTGATTATACACTACTTAAGACACTCTGAGTCATGTCTGTGTGACAATTAATGCTTTTCTAATGTGACAAGGCCGGAACAACTATAGTGGTGCTTAATATAAGTATTTCACGATGATTAGTTGGAAATCCTACCAGTGTTAACATTAAGCCAGCGCTGAATGTAGGTCACATAGATCATAACTATTGTGTTAACAGGAAACCTAAGTGGTCTTGGTTGTTATTTTTCCCTATAATTCTTAATTCATGTCACTGGTTGTAAAGCCTAATGACTATTTGTGATGATAAAGAGCAGGTACTCATATTTTGAGGGGTAGTAAGCATCTTTGCAAGGATATATGCGAAGGTTACATGATAATGAAGATTCTCTTAATCATCATGAGGGGGAGAATATGTTTATGAATTAAGGGGGAGAATACAAAAGGAGAGAGATAACTAAAGAATTCAAGAAGAGAAAGATAGTTTCAACCACAAAGAAAGCTTATCTGAAGAAAATATGGGTTCGGTTAAATTATCAAGGGGGAGAGAACAGAGTAAAGTGGAAAAGATCAGAGAAAGTCAAAGTTCAAAATTTTCAAGTGATTTCAAGACCAAAGCCGAAGAAGAAATCATTCTACGATCTATCTGAAGCAAGTGCTAAAGTTAAAGTCTTCTGATTCTCAAGGTGACAAAGTTCATCGCCAAGTTCGACTGAAGATTCTTATTAAAGCTAAAGATTAGTTTCATACTAGTTGAAGGTTTTCGCTATTGAGAAATCTCCGAACGCTATTGTTGAAAGAGAAGATATTCAACAGAGGAGATTGTTCATCAGAAGATCAAGCTTATTTTAAAGAAACCAGACTTGATCACAAAGGGGGAGATTTATAATTCCCATTTTAGAAGCAATCATTCAACATTCAATCAATATTCAATAATATAAGCATTCATATTAATAACATGAAGAACAATATGAATAATATCAAGAACACTATGAACATTCAAGGATTAGAAAAACCTTAGGTTGCACTTCAATCACGTACGTACAATTTCGCCAAAAAAAAAAATTACAAATGAAAACCTATAACAAACTATTTATAAGCAAGTAAATGGATCTAAACTATCCAAACCCATGGGTTGACCTTTAGGTCTTTTAACCCATTTACAATGAACTTTGAAACCTTACCAAATGAACACTAAACTAAGTTTCCTTTATTACATTTTGAGCCTTGAAACTATCATAATTTCTAGATCTAATCATAATTTCTAGATCTAACATTCTCCCCCTTTTTGATTAACTTTCAGATCTCGGCTTCAGGTTGGTGATCAGCTTCCTTTGGTCAAATTATCGGTCAAGACGTCTGACAGTCAACCTGTACTCTAGCTTGTCTCGGACATCCTGTTGGAAGTCTCTGATGAGTTGAATTACAACTTTAAGTTACCAGATCCTTGTACCGAGCTTCAATGCTTCTTTCAAATTATCGATTCTGATCATAAGCATTTTTCTGACCATGTAAAGAGTCCCATCACAATATTTCTCCATTTCATCTCTCCTCAGAAGCGCCTTCTTTCTTTTTGAATTTAAGTGGACAACTCTGACCGTAGGCGATGTAATTACTATTGAAACTAATAAGCGTTCAAGGCCTGGAGTTTCTTGATTTAGAACGTGTAGATTAACCTTACGTTGTCTTGCTTCTAACGCGATTTGGAAATCAAAAATGATAGACAGTGTGAGATTGCGGCGAAGAAACTTAATGATGCAACGTTGAGCGATCATATGAATTGGATCTCTGCTCTTGTTATGTAGCAGATGAAGATATAGAAATTCCAGATCCTGCAAAAACTAGTTAGGGAAATCTGCCTCTGTAAAGGTAGATAAGGTTCGGTCTTCCCGTTCAACTTCAAAAATGGGATAGAATATGCTTAAGAACTTGTCGAACTTGATCTTTATAACTTTGACAATTGGCGACCGACTTCTAACTGATTCTTTGCTCTTTCTGAGATTTTCGATCACCGCAACATATAAGGATCTGTCTCTTTGTTCCATTCCTTCTAGAGACTAGATTAGGTCAACTATGACAGTTTTCAATTCACGAACAAACATCTTCCTATACTTCTCTTCCATATATAGGCTCCTGACCCTCTGCTTCACCTAGTCAATGGCTTGGGCAGTTAGCCTTTCAGTGTGTCATTCTACTCATTTTTTAGAAGAACTAGCACCTCCAGACATTCCCGCTTGCAGCCTTGTGATTTGTTTGAGGAGATTGGGAGCAGCAAAGGCAAGATGTGGAACATCAGATCTCTCTTGGAAGATAGGAAACATTCTTGAAGATTCAGCCGGCTCGAAAGATTGTCTGGAATGACCGGAATTATCAATGGACTTTTGGAGGCTTGTTGGACTAACAGAGTTAGAGCTAGAGATGAAACTGGCATTGGCACTTTTATTGGAGACGGATAAGAAGATGGTGATACTGGATCATTAGAAGGGAACTCAAACTCGAATTCTTGTGGTTCTACCCCTTGTTCACCATCATATTCAATACGTAGCGATTCTTTCAGTTGATCTTCTCTTGCTTCCTGTTCCTCTTTATCAGATATAATTATAATAACATCTTTGATCGAATATCCTCAGAGGAACATCGGTTAATATCTTTTCTTGTTCGATGAAGTCTGAGAGATTCTCGGGTTCCTCCCAGATAGTAAGACTTAGCTGAGCTCCTGAGAGTGATACCTCAAGAGACTCAGCCTGGGTTCTGCTTCGGTTTGTTGAGGCCTGGTTTGATGAGACGGTGCATATTGATTTGGACTTGGTGGAGCTGATTCTTCGACTGTCATCGTAGCTTTGCTAGCGGCTCTGGCTCTTTTCTCCCCATCATGGTGATTAGGATCCTCCTGATCATCATGCTTTCGTTTGGTACCTTGGGCAGCACCTTTACAAGATTCAACAATTACTTTTAAGCGCTCGCCCATTTGAGTGACCAAGGGATTTGCTGATGTAGAAGATGAGGAGTCGAAGGCTTCGTTTTTCAAGATTTCCAACAGCAAGGCATTTGTGGACGATAGATTCGATGAAGCTTTAAGTATGGAGTGAAGGGTGCGCTTAGCTTCAGAGTGGGAGCTTGTGGAACTACTGACTGTTGAGTCATGAAGGTTAACATGTCACTTAATTGTTGTGACATGAGCGCCTTAAACGCAGCAAACTCGGTTTTGGATACTAAATCCGGGTGTAACCCGGGGCCACGTAGGATCTCCGTTCGCATCTCGGAAGACTCCGAAGAGGTCCCTTGATGGACTGTGCTCATCGTTGGCATCGATGTGGCCATGACAGGACTTCCACTCAACATCACCAGTGCATTTTGAGTGTGCACGACTCCGAGTGTTCTGACAACGTCACTCAGACATTGTCTTTGAATTGACTCAAGTGTCTTAGGAAAAGATATATCAATATCAACGGGCTCTATACTCGATTGTGCAAGAAATGAAGTCGGCGACTGGGGCTACTGTCGGCCTTGTTCAATATATGCGAACTCCAAATGAGTCGCAGATAGTGTATGTGCTTAATCCCCATGAGAATATGAAACACCAGCTTGTTGAGAAATCGGTGAGTGGCTGGGTGGGGTTTGTGCTCGTACCACTGGGCTAGTGGTGTCTACTTTAATATCGGCGCCCAACACATGAGCGCCGGTAGTAGTTGTGGCGGCCCGACTTGTTTCTGGCTTGGTACTCTCCGCTATTCTCCTAACTCCCCCTCGACTCCTGATTATCTCTCGCAAAGGTGCGAGAGAGCGAGTTGGAATTTGGACGGGGGGAGTGACATCATCATCATCTTCGTCTTGGTCATTATTATCAGGAGACGGAATATTGAGGGGTGAAAGATTCGCAGTGTACATTTCCTCACTTTCCCTATCTCCTGCTGCTTAAATCTCAGGCCCTCTACCCTCATTAATACTCTCATTTTCATTTTCCCTCTGCTCTCCCCCTAGACCTAACCTCTTGGGGTTGGCTCCCTGGGCAGGTGCAGCCGGTTCTGGTTGTGCCATAGGAGCATCTCTCTCTAAATATTGCCTAACAGCCTGAGATTCTGGATTAGCGTAAGCGAGAAGCTCTTCTAGTATACGCTTGACTTGGATTTCGGGGGGACAGATCGGATCGTGAAAGTACTTTATTTGAAAATCTCTAACCCCTACTTCATGGTCTCTGCGTCGGATATCAGGGATGTGATTTATGCAATGAGATATTATAAGTTGAGGAAACTTTGGGGTGAGACAAATTTCCTTGCTCGTCGTGTCCCTTTGGCTTGGATGACCTCTAGCAACTCGGTCCACAGAGTCTAAGCATAATTGTGGTGACGGTTGTATGCAATGCTGTGAAATATCCGTAGAATTCGAAGAGTTGCTCTGTCAGCTCCGGAGGCTTTGACAGTCAGGAAGCGGTCAAGATTTGAGTACAGGTAGTACCAGTGGCCCAACAGCTTGCGGAGGAAAAATTCTGAGGCTTTTCGGAAGTGGCCATCATATCCTAGTTGTTCTATTTCACGGCACATTTGTTCCTCTGGCAGTTCTTTGTCATAATCCACACGGCCAGGGAAATCGGGGCGGCGGGGAAGGCCTAGCATGTGGCGAAATTTCGGAAATGGTATCTCGATGTTATGATTCTCAATATCTCCAGTAATGTGATTTGGTTCGGGGTGATGGGTGAGGGTGTGCCAGAATTGCTGCACATAGACTTGGGGTGGACAGGGTCTAGGACGGCTGGTTAAGGAGGAAGTTGTTTGGTTTAATGGGTAGCTCGGTCTAGGAGGAAGTTGTTTGGGTTAATGGATAGGCATATTTGTTTGGGGAATATTTGCTCTGAGGGTCTGGGGGGTAGGGCTACCGATCTAGAGGTGATTTCCTCATCGGATTCTTGGTTGGGGTTTGAGTGTTGAGGGCTTGGGAGAGGTACATATTCTCTAGAATGAGAATGAGAGGCCATTGTACCTGTCAAAATAATTGTAAGTCAAATATGTATTTGAAGTGAAAATTTGACTTGTTCAGAGATGTTTCTTGTGTTAGGTGTTTGATAGAATTAAAATGAGTTGTTAAAGGTCTTCTACAGAAGACTTCTCGGTAACAAAAGTTCGTTTGAAGAACCAATGTCTGTAAGACCAATCCCAACTCTGATTAATTCACAAGAAACTGCCTTAGAAAAGATTTAAAACCTCTGAACGAATGAACTTTCAAGTGAGCTCAACACTTTGAAAAATCAGACATAGAAAATTTTGGCCAAAACCTGTGGATGAAGTGTCATCCAAGAGTTGCAACTCTCGGATGAAACTTTGAGTGAAAGTTCAATTTTGATATTAATTCTAAGTCATGTAGTACCCCGACCTGCGGTTGAAGTGTTACTTGGAACTTGCGGATGGGCCTTTGATCACTGGTTTAACTTAGAACTTTTCATAACATTTGCTCGTGAAGGAGACTAGCGAATGGCGTGATATCCGCGGGTGATGACTTGTGGATATTACTGTACCCGTGTGTCTTACTTAGAAAATATTAGCCTTTGTTTATGTTTGTGGGAATGGAGTTTTATCCGCGAGTTGCAACTCGCGGATTAAGCAGTATGCCCCTTTTGTGACTTAGAAAAATTGAGACTCATCATGCGGATGTAGTATTATCCGCGAGTAGTAACTTGCGGACTATGCATCATGTGCATTGTAACTTAGAAAAATTTTGACCTTGTAATGCGGATGTTAGTTCGTCTACGAGTTGCAACTCGCGGACAAAGCATTACTCACAGGTTTAGGACTTAGAATTTCTGAAATGCCACAAACAACTTTCAGGTTAAATATTTCGATCTAAAAGCTGTTTTTATAAAACCCTTTGGGTTTCTTAACCACGAAGATAACCCATTTTCAGACTCAAAACCCCCTTTTAAACTCGATTGATTGAACTGTTATGAGCAAGAAAGTGTGAAATAATGTGAGAAAACATAAATGAGACTCACTTTTGAACACGAAATCGCTTTAAACACTTTGAAATCTCTGATATTTGATGAAACAATTGAGAAATTTTCGAGTTCTTGTGTGTGTGTGGTCTTGAGGTGTATTCGATGAAGAAGATGAAAGAGGAGGAGGAAAGAAAGAAATTTGGGCGGCTATATATGCAATTATGAAATCTGGTTTCCCCCTAACACGGCTGAGAACCCGACCCAATGCCCACTTATAAAATATCTCACATTTAAAAATATCTAAATTATTTACGAGGAAAAAAATAAAACAAAAGAAAAGCTAATTAAGGTAAACAAGAAAATTAAAAAAAAATAAAATCTTTTTGGGTTTTTCTTATAAAATATTAAACTTAAGAAATTAAACACACCAGAAAAAATGAAACACAAAAAATAAAATCTTTTTGGGTTTTCTTTTAGATAAACTAACAAACTTGAAATTAAGTACACTTCAGCTAGAAAAATTAAATACACAAATTAGAAAAAAATAAACACGCTAATTTAGTTAACTCACTTTCTTACCCTCCGAGTGTGCATAAATGGAAGTTTAATCACGGAACATAATTTATTAGAAAATGTAACAGTTGCGAAAGAAATTCTGTCTTTCGAGAAGACAGATAAACTTTGCAAAAATGTTGCATTATGTTAACAAATTCAGCATACCTAACTTGTTCACCAGAAAATTAAATCGTTTTTCATCCAAAGATTTTGTGAACAAGTCAACTATATGATTTTCAGTGTTTACGAAATGTAATTCTACGGTACCATCTTCAACGTCATCTTTTATGAAATGGTACCGGAAATCTATGTGTTTAGCGCGAGAGTGTTGCACAGGGTTACCAGTAATGGCTAATGCGCTCATGGAGTCACAATAGATGGTAATCTGACTAAGTCTGAAACCGTAGTCTCGGAGTTGAGTGCGCATCCAAAGCAGTTGAGAGCAGCAACGCATTCTGCTTCAGCGGTGGACAGAGAAACACTATATTATTTCTTCGATGCCCAACTTACCAGTTTGTCTCTAAGGAACTGGATGTGACCCGATGTACTCTTTCTGTCATGTTTTCAACCTGCATTATCTGCAATTGAGTAGGGAGTTAGTTCGAAACTGGTTCCTTTCGGATACCAGAGACCAAGGTCAGTCGTGCCGTTTAAACAACGGAAAATACGTTTTACGGCAGCCAAATGTGACTCTTTAGGGTCAGCTTGAAAACGAGCTCAAAGACACGTAGCAAAGATTATGTCCGGTCTATTGGTAGTGAAATAAAATAAGGAACCAATCACTCCTCGATAAGTCGTGATGTCAGTGGGTTTTCCCATTGGATCGGCATCAGGCTTTGAGGAAATGGACATTGGAGTTTTCAGAGACGTACAGTTTTCCATCCTAAATCTCTTTAGGAGATCATGGATGTACTTTGACTGGTTTATGAGAATCCCATCAGGAAGTTGTTTGACTTGTAATCCGAGGAAAAATTTCATTTCCCCCCATCATACGCATCTCGAACCTCGATTCCATTAATTTTGAAAATTTATTCACAAAGTGAAGGTTTTGTAGATCTGAAAATAATGTCATCTACGTAAATTTGAACTAGTAGAATGGCATTACCTTGATGCCATATAAACAGGGTTGTGTCGACCGTACCTTTGGAGAAACCGGAATCGAGCAGGAACTCAGTTAGAGTATCATACCATGCCAGAGGTGCTTGTTTCAAACCATATAGAGCTTTGTCGAGAGCATAGACATATGATGGTCTAGACTCATCAACAAAACCTTCAGGTTGAGAAACGTACACCTCATCCTTTAGAATCCCATTGAGAAATGTCGTCTTCACATCCGTCTGTTAGATTGTGAAGTCTTTGTATGCTGCGTATGCCAGGAAAATGCGAATTCCTTCAAGTCTGGCCACATGAGCGAACGTCTCATCATAGTTAATTCCTTCTTTTTGTCGATACCCTTTAGCCAAAAGTCTGGCTTTGTTGCGGATGACAATCCCGTTTTCGTCTCGTTTGTTCTTGAAGATCCATTTTGTGTCGATGATGGACTGATCCTTTGGTTGTGAGACTAACCTCCAGATGCGTAGGCGTTCGAACTGGTGTGGCTCGTCATGTATAGCGTTCACCCAGTCTGGATCTCATAGAGCTTCGAATATGGTTGTGGGTTCGACCTTACTCAGGAATGCAGCGAATAGGCATTCTGCATTGGTAGCTCTTCTGGTTTGAACTGGAGCAGACTTATCCCCAATGATTTAAGATTCGGGGTGGGATAAAGTCCATTTGCGTAGAAGCGGTACGAGGTCGTTTGCGTATTGCGGTGAATGAGATGGGGTTGAAACGGTTTGAGGAGCATCAACCATTGTATAGGGTTCTAGGGCTATATCTGGGTTAAGGTTAGGAACAGAAGAACCGATTGTGGATTTGGGAGATGTAGGTATGGTGTCAGTAGGTGTGGACTCAGATATGTCAAGGGTAGGTGAGCTTGGATTGCCTTCATTTGTATCTGCATCAGATTTAGAATAAGAGTTAGGACTAAACTTAGAGTGTGGATATAATAGATCAAATAAGAAGTCTAGGTTTAGATCATCTTCCCCGATTGGCGTCGCAAAGGTGGATGCAGATAACGTCTGAGTTGGTTCAGACGGTTATTGGGGAGCCGGTTCTGAACTAATGTGTTCAGAAACGTTCTCGTACTCAGCTAGATCATCGAATGTGATATTCACACTCTCATTAACTGTCCGAGTCCGCTTGTTGTACACCCGATAGGAGGCAGCGTTCTTGGAGTATCCGATGAATACAACTCCGTCTCCTTTTGCATCGAACTTACCGAGATTATCTTTGTTGTTTAGGATGAAACACCTGCAACCAAAAACACGAAAGTGTTTGACATTAGGTGCACATTTTTTTATAATCTCATATGGTGTTTGACCAAACCGTTTGTTGATGATGGAGCGATTTTGACTGTAGCACGCCGTGTCCACAGCTTCGGCCCAGAAGTGTAGATCCAGCTTCGAGTATGTTATCATGGAGCGAGCTGCTTCAACCTACGATTCGTTGTTCTACAACTCCATTCTGTTGAAAAGTTCTGGCAGCAGAATATTGGTGGGTGATACCAACGGAACCTAGGAATGAGGTTAACTCCTTGTTTTGGAACTCAGTTCCGTTGACGGTACGGATGGTTTGGGCTTGAAGTTGGAGGTTGACTTTGGTCTACTTCAGAAATGAGATGATCAATTCTAGTGTCTCGTCCTTCGTGCCTAGGACCTTTACCCAAGTGTAGCGTGAGAAATCGTCGACCATCACTAGTATATACTTGTTGGCATTGATGCTCTGAAAGCGCATCGGACCACACAAATCCATGTGGATAAGCTCCAGGGATTGTGTAGTGTTGGGGACTGGCTTCGGTTTGTGTGAGGCTTTCTTGAGCTTACTCTTTTCGCAGGCTGCACACAGTTGATCTTTGTCGAACTTCGGCTCCGGTAAACCTCTTACGAGTTTGTTGGATACGAGCTTGGTTATGTTCTTGAAATTCTGATAAGAGAATCTCTTGTGCCATAACAAAGACTCTTTAGATGAGGCCTTGGAAAGGTAACATATCGTCTTGTTGACCTTTACTTTTGAAAGGTCGATGGTGTATAGGTTGGACCGTCGAGTGCCGACGAGAATATCCTTACCCATTGGAGATCGAATACTGCATCGTGTAGCTTTGAAGGATACCTCAAGTCCTTTATCACAAAGTTGGCCAATACTAAAGAGATTGTGGCCAAGACCTTGGGCATAGGAGACTTGAGTTATCTTTAGATTTTCCATTTCAAGATCTCCAAAGCCATAGATTCGAGCAACACCGTTGTTGCCGAATTTCACCGAACCATCATCAGTTGACGTGTAGTTAGACAAAAGATCTTGTCGGCCATTCATATGTCGCGAGCATCAAGAGTCAAGGAACCACACACTGTTTTCCTGAAAGCAAAGGACAGATCAGTGTGTGAAAATTGAAGAGTGGGTTTTGAATTGGGTGTTCAAAAGCCGTTGAAAATGAGGAACGGGTCCTAATCCGAGTTGATTAGAAACCAATGTTTGCAAGACAGTTAAGTGACTTTTGTTACCCAAATTGTACGGAATTGGAGCCCACATGGATTAGCGTTTATGGTAGGGTTCTTAATGGGAGAACCACCATCGGTCTTAGGGATAGTACACTTAATGTCTTTGTTTACAAAGATGCAATTTTTAGCGATCCAGATAGACTTATATTTGATAGGTCTGTTAGATTCCTTTTTAACCTTTTGTTTAGGTTTGCGACAACGTCTATGTTTGAGTATAAGAGCATAATTTAACAGTGTAGGTCTAGACAAACTTTTTGGTGTTTTGGACAAATTAAACAAGTGTTTAAATGAATATGCACTAATCGGAATAACGTTCAAACCACAACAATCATTCAAAATAGTACTAGAATGTAAATCAACCACACGTTTGTCTTTTGTTACATTGTAATTAAAGACTTTGAAGAATTAAAAACTGCTCCCAGACTCTTGACTTTAGATGCTGTCTTTGGAGGTGTGCCCTTTGGTCTTACTCGATTTTCTGAAATGAGACGAACATGGTTGTTAGCTTTCACAGATTTTGAATTACTAGACTGTGTGTGCGAGTTCCGTAGAAGAAGTAGAATTTCTGGGAACAAAGTTAGAAGTGTTGCCAACATGTTCTGAGATAGGTACGATCATCGGGGCTTTCCCTTTCTTTATTTCTAAGAGATGATGTTTTCTTAGAGTTGAATTTGTGTCGCTGGCTGGAGTTGAAATTATAGCCCCGGAGTTGTTAGTGACATAAACTTGTTTTTCTAAACTATGTTGATTAGAACCAAGTTGAGTATCTAGTCCCTTAATTGTGGCTAGAAGCTGGTCTCGTTTTTTGTCAAATGAGTTGACATCAAGTTTGAAATTTTGTTCTCGAACTGAAAAATGTCATCTTGCCTCATTAAACTCATTCTCTTTTCTTAAAAAAATTGTTTCTGTTTGAATCAAACAACTCATTAAACTAGTTTTCCTTGAAGAGAATCGTAATTTAACCAGTTATAAACAATTTTAATTTCTTTTATATCAGGTCTTGCTTGTTTTTCTTCTTCTTCGGTTAACACTTCTGGCAGGGTTTTGTGCTAAGGCATTTTAAAAACCGCAACCCAGAGTCTGAATATCATATAGAGGATCATGTACTTTGTTAACCATTTCTTCCATGACTCTAGGATCAGTAAAACCTAAGCCATCTTTCGATTTTAACTTTCTAGATTTATATATATTTATGGTTTGATCATTTTGACCACGTTTATAAAACCTATCTTCCATGTCTTTGAGTTTTTCGTTTAAATTTGTTTTCTCAGCCAGGGCACAATCATAGTTGTAATAACTTTGGGATTTCTCAAACTTGAGTACTTGATGATCGTATTCTAATTTGCATAATTTAGCAGTTACTTCTTTGGTCACAGTACTAGTCTTAGATAAATCATCTTGTAACACTAAAATGTTTGCTTTTAAATCAGACGTTTCATTTCAAGCATCCTGAAGGGCAGTTTGACAAACCTTTAGCTTTTTGGCCTCTTTACGCAAAACAGTTAGTTCAGCAAGGAATTCTTCGGGAAGAGAATTTACCTCTTTACCTGTTGAGGGAGATGCGTTGCTATAACTTGCATCTTGAGCCATCAGTGAGACTGCAGGTGTAGTATTTGTACCTTCTGCTGGCTGGGTGTCGGCAATGAAACACATAGGATCTGCTACATCCTCTTCATTGTCAGTATCTTCTAACCAATGTTCCTCTTCAGAGAACAGAGCTATACCAGCATTCCTTTGCTTGGCGAGATTGTACTTCGTCTTGTAGTAGTTCTCATTCTTCTGCTTTGGAAGTCGACATTCTCGCACAAAGTGTCCCGGTTTTCCACAGTTGAAACACCCTTTCTCTTTGTCATCAAACTTGCATTCTTCCTCTTTTGGTTTTTCTGCTACATCCCTCTTGTCGTCATACGTTTTACTCTTGGCCTCACGTCTAAGCTTGTTGGATGTCTTGGGAAACTTCTTATGGAATGCATGAGTGAGTAATGCAATTTGTTTTTGAAGTTCAGTAGCGTCAAGATCATTGTCGACATCATCATTATCAGATTCAGACGACTCAAACAGAATTTTGAGGAGTTTAGCAACTTTAGATGACTTTAATTTCTTATCATTGAGAAGGGCTAGAGTATCAGATGTGGTGGATTCATCTAGCTTCTTAGGTTCAGACTTACTAGAGACTTTAGATTGATAGACTACGATACTATCAAATAGATCATGTATGTTGATGTGATTTATCTCTCGAATCAACCAGACAAATTGTTTCCATTCCGATTTAAGTGAATCGACAAACTTCTTATTCAACTCTACTTGAGATTTGTTGACTCCATTCTTTCGGAGTTCATTCATCAGTGTGTAGTACCGATGATATGTAGTCTCTAGGGTTTCTCCATCTTTTGTCGAAAACATATCGTAGTTGTTTAGAGCATTTACTTCACGTTGTTTGGCATTCCGATCATTTCCTAGCATTTGCCTCTCAATTTCCTCCCACATCTCTCAGGCAGTCTTAAAACTGTCTATGCTGATGTAGATTTCATCCGGGATAGCCTGGATGATAAATGAGCAAGTTATCCTATCAGCCTTAATCTGGTTGAGTTGCTCCGGCGTATGAACTATCTTAGGAATTTCCGCTTCTCCGGAATCAACGTGATGTGGTTGAGGCGGATTGATTTGTTCTGGACCATTGTAGATGGAGTCTAGAATGTCAGCAACTAATTCTTGACGTTCAATGAAATCGAGGAAACGAGATTTGCACAGAGTGTAGTGTCCCCGATATAGACTTGGAGGCCCGACGTCAGATCCCATAGCGAGAGTGTCGCGGTTCATGATGAAAGCTTCTTTGGACCGAGATTGGTAAGTGATTATAGCCTTAATTGTGCAAACACACTAAGTGAGATTCTAAGAAATATTCTGGGGGTTTAATTGTATTTATTTAATAGTTCGTAAGTTATTATGTACGGGCTTTTATAGTTTAACCCACGGGCTTAGGCCTCATAAGGATTATTATTTAAAGGTTTATTTAGGGTTTATAGACAACACACAAGTGATTTATTGAATGTGTTGGAGTGTGTGTAGCTGTCGGTTTTAGAGAGAATTAAACCTTTGTTCTTCGTTCAAAGTTTATAATATTCGGCAATTGGTATTATTCTCATTCGTAATCTGTTTAATATATTGTTTGATTATTTTTTTGCTTGATTATTTCGGGAGCTACATTTATCCTAATGTTGAGTGTTGCATATTAAATTTCAATCTTGTGGATTCTATTTTGTAATAGTTAGTTGTATTTTATTTCCATGTAATTTATTTTCTATCAGTTGTAAGTTATTTTGTTTATGTAGAAGTTGAGGGGTACAGATTGTAAACCCTACAAAGTTGGTTTTAATATTTAAGGGAAACCTCCTAGGGTTTCCCACAACTTTGTCATTATTCACAATTGAAAGGAAAAAAGTGACCACCGTATTCTTTTTCTCTCTGACAGTGTTCATGCAAGATTGAGTGACAATTCTCTTTGTGTGAATCATTTTTATCATTGTTTATTCGTGTGAGTGAAAAATTATCATTTGGGAGGAATTAAAAATTGGTATCAAAGCCACGAAAGAGGATTTCAACTGATTAATCTTGGTGTTCATCATTGTTCTTCGAAACCCCCACGGTTTTATTCATGATCTCATTTAAATCTTCTATTTTTATGTGTTTTCATATTCCATAATCATCAACAATAATCCTAATACTGATTTCGAGCAATTTTGTTCAATCGTTACAAGTTTTTATTGATTAATTGCTGAAAATTTGAATCGGAAATATTATAGTCTTTAAATACGGTTTTTGCTTAAAAAATCACGACTTTTTAGTGTTTTTGGTTACTTTTTTTTTCACAAAACTTGTTTATGAATTCGAACCGAGCATTTAGAAGTTATTTCTAGGTTTTAAAACACATTTTTAATTCTGCAATTTAGCAAAATTTTTATAAGTCCTATTTCGGATCTCTATCTCTGATCCAATTATGGATCATCTCGATTTATATTTCGGGTGATTCTAACTCGGATCAATGGCTATTTTGTATCGCTCACCCGAAATTCAGTTGTTCCAAAAACACATCCGAATTTCGGACCTAACACTTTTCGGATCTTCTAAATCACTTGTTCTTCATTTTAAAAATTTCATCTGAATTTCGGATCACTCATCTGAAACACTGTTCATACAAATCTTGGGCATTTCACCCGAAATCACATTCATCCGAATTTTGGTTCACCAACCCGAAACTCAACCATCCGAATCTCGGATGGTTCCTTCACTCGATTTTCGGCTCACCCGAATTTCGGTTCCTTCCCGAGTTATCAGTTTCCACATCTAAAGATCTTTTTCATAATCAGCACTCACTATCCTAAACATCATGTCTAGAGAAGCTCTTGTCCTTGGATTAGAGAACAGACCACCAGTTCTCTATCCAGACGAATATCAGCAATGGAAGAAGCGGTTCCTGAAGTTCATTAGCATGTATCCCATGGGTCAACTAATGATCTAATCTATAATGAGGGACCGGTTATCTTTTACGCTGAATGTCCAGGCCTCCAAATGCTAATCCTCTAGTTCCCGAAAGAAGGACTATTCGCGGGCCTGAGGATGCAGAGAAAAAGAGAGGCAAGTAGTAGATTACATGGCAGAGTACCTTATTTATCAAGACCTTCCAACTGATATTCTCGTCGGTGTTGAAATAAAAATGTCAGGAAGAGAAATGTTGGACGAACTGGAGATGCAGATGCTTGGGGAAGACCTGAATGATAGGGCCAAAATTGAAGAAGTCAAATCCAAATTCTCCGAGTTCAGGGCGAAGGATGAAGAATCCATTCATAGCAATTTTACAAGATTCTGTGTTGTTAAGAATGAGTTAAACAAGCTGCACATCAAAAAGGAAAGAGATGATTTCAACATCCAGTTCTTATCTTCCATAGCTCAAGAATGGGCTCTAGCTAGTTGAGCAACTAAAAGAGCTCTGGATGTCACCGACGTCTCTATAAATGCGGTGTTTAAGGAACTCAAAAAATACCAGGGCGATGTGGACGCACACAAACAGATGGCCAACACTCTGGCTTCTTTGTTGCTGGCCTTACTTCTAAACCAGACACACACCACTAAACCACAGCAAAACCCTTCACCCTTGCCCTATGACAACCACACTGTTTCCTCCTCTCAATATCCATATCCCATACCCTAAATGCCTGAGCCTCTAGATTCTGAAGAGGCTGACATTCTTGAACAGATGGCCTTCTTATCGAATTGTCTTCAGTAGAAGCGTTTCTATCAGAATAAGACCAATGATCAACTCAGATATGACACTGGTCCATGGAGATATTCTGATCAGATGAGAGAGGATAGACGAGATGAAAGGCATGATAGGCGAAGAGAAGAATAGAGGAGAGATGATAGGGAGGATAGGGCCCGTGAGGACTGTAGGAGAAATGATTGATATGACATGCGTTATGACGATAGGAGAGACAGACGGGATGATCGGAGGGATTGTCAAGATGATCGCCATTAAGAAAGGCGTGACGATTGAAGAAATGATGATAGGTGGCAGTATTGTCGTGATGATAGTCGGGACTCCCGACGAGAAAATGCCTAAACGTAGAGCTGACAGACATAGAAATGACGAGCCCAAGACATATGATGAACGAGGCTGCTATAAATATGGGAAACTAGGTCATTTTGCTTGAGAATGCAAGAATCAATTCGAGCGTGACCTTGGCTATTATGAGAAAAAGGTAGAGTTCCTAAAGAAAGGAGCTGATGCGATGGCCTTAGTAGCAAAAGAAGACTACTGGGTAGATGAGGAATCTGATGATGAAGAAGAGAGGGGTCGAAATTGTTATATGGCTGACAGAATTGGGCTTGCTGAGTATGCTACTACCTTTGACTCTGAATCAGACAAGCCTGTAGAGGGGAGGACAAGGAAGATCCTTCAGCCTGTCTGATGGCCAAGTCCGGGGATTCGAAATGCTCCACATCAGATTCTGAGACAAATGAGGTACATTCCTTTTACGTTCCTAAGTCTTTAAATGCAAAATTTGTAAAAAATGCATGTAAATTGCACACACAAATACTTGAGTTAGAAGCTAAGTACAATGCTGAAAAAGAAAAGTGTGTCAAGGCGGAACAACTGGCCCAATCTCTAAAAGAAACATTCGACAAGTATGAAAAGAGTTGGTTAAACGAGCAAAATTTGGTAAAAACATTTTTACTTGAAAAGGTAATGGCTGAGGATAGGAACATTTCCATTAAGAATTGTATTGATACAATCATTAAGGAAAATAGTTCTTTGAAGTCAGAACTGTCTGTTCTTACAAAACGCTTAGAGTCCTTAAACATAGAAAACTTAGACAATCAGAGAAAATATAAAATGATTGTAGAAAAGAGAATAGGTCTGTACTCACAGATCAACCCAAAAAAACTAGTTTTTGTCATTCCAAACATGGAATTGGTTTTAAAAATCCTATGTTATTGGAAAAGGCTCGATCAATTCTACCAATGTTTTATGATAAAAGGTATATGGGACACAGGTTCAAGACTTTCTTCCTTCACTCATCGGAAGAAGTCTTGACCCAAGAGGATGAGAAAAGACGTGAAAATAAAAAAAGGAAATTTTCTTTTAAATATTAGAAGCTAAATAATAGTTATCCTTACAGAGTACCTACTCTGAGGGATGATTTCTTTCATAGCTATTCACCAACTGAAATGAACGCCAAACCTGTTAAACAAATCCCTCATCCTTACATTCCTACAAAGGTTCTTCAACACAAAATAAATGTTTTAGAAAAGGACTTAAGGACAGCTCGAGAGAAAACCCTTGGTTATCAAGAAGCTTTTCTCAAAAGCGAGGAAGAATTGGTAAAACAAAGTTTTGAACAATGTGTAGAACTAACCATTTTCAAAGAACGTTTTGACACTATTTCAGAAAGGTTAAGTTCTCATTTAATAGATTCAAAAACCTTTCATCCGGCCAAAGTACCGAATACATCATCAAAAAAAGGTAAAGCTAAGATTGAAGTACCTGTAATCATTTTTGAAGGTGAGTATTCAAAATCTTCAAAAGCTGAGTTTTCAAAGAAGGCTAAGAGTCAATCAAATTCTTCCAAGAAACCCACTCACCAATGAAATCTCTCTAAATCTAAGGCTTCCAAATGTACTGACACTCCTTGTTTTGTTCTTACAGATCATGTGAGAAGAGTTCCCAAAACAACTATGCAAGATTTTTCGAGTTTTTTTCGTGAAGAAGGCTGAAATGCCAAGTGTTTTTGTTTCTAGAGATAGGATGAATGTAATCTCAGAAAACATTGTTCTATAACAAATTCTTTGTCTTGTTTGAAGTATTCATTTGCTGATATGTTTGCTTTATGTCCAACTCGATTTATATGTCAAGTATCTGAACTGAATAACTTTGTGCCTTATCCTGAAAAACAAATTCGTAAAAAGAAAATTAACTACAGTGCATCATTAGCGTCACCAAAACTTGATTCTTGTATTTTGTCTAAGCCTACAACAAAAGAAAATACAAAACAGGTTTCACAAAGTCCAAAACAAAAGGCAACTTCATCGCCTAAGGTTTGAAAGCCAGTTAGGTCCAAATACAAATGGATTCCAAAAGGCTGTGCATCTAGACCACACAAAAGTGCAACGGTTCCTAAAACTGCGAATGTGACATATACACCTGGAACACCTAACCAAAAAGGACCCATCCTAAGATGGGTATCCAAAATTGTGTGATTTAATGCAGATGGTTCTTGGTTACTTCAAATTAAGAACCGCACTTCAACTCAATGGCTTCTAGTTAACTCACACAAGGACCCGTTCTTCTGCTAGTTGGTTTATCTACAAATTTTGTGCTAAAAACCGACAAGTTTGGCTTTTGTGCACTCAGCTTAGGACCCATTCTAAACCCATCATGTTTCCCGAACAACTCGGTTCAAAGCACGGTTTGCATATCGATTTTCATGGATTTGCTGCATATGTCTAAAAATCATCATTATAAAAAACGTTCTTTAAAGGCAAAATCCATTTGGTACATGGATTCGGGTTGCTCCAAGCACATGACTGGGAAGAAAGAATTGCTGTCAAATATTGTAGAACAGTATTATGGAACATTGAAATTTGGAAACGATAAAGGATTTGTGGATTTAGTTCTAAATTATGTAGTCATCAAAGATGTTGACTATGTTGAAGGGTTATCACATAATCTATTTAGCATAGGACAATTCTGTGACATAGGACTAGATGTCACGTTTAGGGCTAAAAACTGTAGTGTTAAGAGCAGTGATGGGAATGAAATTCTAACTGGTTCCCGCAACTCAAAGTTGTACACCATAGACATTTCTAAGCTTATGGTCAAGGATATCATTTGTCTGGCATTGAAACAATTGGTTAAGGGACTCCTAGAGCTTCATTACGAAAAAGACCACTTGTGTGGAGCGTGTGAGAAAGGAAAGATGAAAAGATCATCTCACAAGCCAAAGCCCGAACCATCGTCAAAATGATTTCTTGAGTTACTACATATGGATTTATGTGGTCATATGCAAACGCAAAGCATAAATGGGAAGCGGTACGTGTTGGTTATCGTTGATGACTATTCACGATATACTTGGGTAAAAATCTTGCGATCCAAGGATGAGATAGCTCAAGAAATCATCGACTTTATCAAGAGTGTCAAAACCCAACAGCAGCTGTCATTACTGTCAATCAGAACTGACAACGGAACAAAATTCAAGAATTCGGTAGTAGAAAGCTTCCTGCGATCCAAGGGTATTTACAATCAGTTCTCAGTAGCACGAACACCATAACAGAATTGTATCCTCGAAAGACATAATTGTACCCTGGTAGAAGCTGCTCGCACCATGGTGAACTACTCAAAGCTACCTTCGTTCTTGTGGGCCAAAGTCGTGTTCACAGCCAGCTACACGCCAAACCGCTCAATCATCCATAAGTGTTTTAATAAAACTCCTTATCAACTCTATTTTAATAAAGTTCCTTATATCAAGTTCTTACGAGTGTTTAGTTGCAGGTGCTATGTGCTTAACGACAAGGACAACCTCGAAAAATTCAACAAGAAAGCGGATGAAGTGATCTTTATTGGATATTCATCCAATTCAAAGGCATACCGCGCATTCAACACTCGCACCAGGACAGTCAATGAGATTGTGCATATCAAATTCATGAAATGACTGAACTGGCTCCAGAAGTTGAGTAATCAATACCACAGATTACTTAAATGCCTAGAGACTAAACATACTTCTTTCTCTTCTTTTGATTTAGTTAATTTATTTGATCCTTTTTATGTAGAATTATTTGGTTCTAGTATTAATTCTTCTTCTGTTTCATCTTCTGCAGTTAATACATCGTCATCTGATTCAAGTGTTCATCCATCACCTTCGGATCCACCAATTCCTTCACCAATACATACACCGTCTACTTCATCATCCTTACCATCCACCTCATCCACAGACATCCCTAAAGTTGAATCTACTCCATTAATACCCTCACACAATTTCTCAAACATTATCCCTCTAGAAGACCCTACAGAACCTGAACCGGAACTAGTGGTACCTTCACTCGAATCCATCGATCACAACTCTTCATCCATCCCCACCCTAACCACTGAGATTCCATCACGTTCACCCCTGCCACACGAGACGAAATGGACCTGAAATCACCCAACTGAACAGATTATTGGTGATATTTCTACCGAGGTCCAAACTCGAAAGGCGTCTACTAACGAATGTCTCTTTGCGTTATTCCTTAGTATGATAGAGCTTGGTCGTGTGGATGAAGCCTTGAAAGACCCAGACTAGATAGTAGCAATACAGGAAGAGCTCAACCAGTTCAAACAACTAGGATATTGACGGTTAGTTCCCAAACCAAAAGGTCGAGCCATAATCGGGACCAAGTGGATCCTTTAGAACAAACGAGACGAAAGGCATTGTGGTAAAAAAACAAAGCGAGACTAGTCGCCAAAGGCTAGCGACAGCAAGAAGGCATTGATTATGACAAGACCTTTGCTCTAGTTGCACAGATTGAAGCTATCAGAATCTTCTTGGCGTATGAGGCACACAAAGACTTGAAGGTGTACCTAATGGACGTCGGGACAACCTTCTTAAACGGTGAACTTAACGAAGAGGTGCATGTTGAATAACCACAAGGCTTTATGATGCACATAAACCAGACCATGTTTATGTGCTAGATAAAGCCCTCTATGGTTTAAAACTACCACCTCACGCATGGTATGACAGTCTTTCTAATTTTCTTATCTCTAATGGTTTTGGTAATGGTGTGGTGGACCTAACCCTGTTCACGAAAAAGGAAGGACCGCACATAATGCTAGTCCAAATATATGTAGATGACATTATATTTGGATCTACAGACCATAGGTTTGGTAAGGATTTTTCATTCCTAATGGAGTCCAGATTTGAGATGAGTATGATGGGGGAAATTTTTTTTCCTCGGATTACAAGTCAAACAACTTGAAGATGGCATATTTGTGAACCAGTCGAAATATACTCTTGACATTCTCAAGAAGTATAAGTTAGACCCTTGCACGACTATCTCAACTGCCATGGCTTCAAACTGTAAGTTAGACACTGCTCCTGCCAGAAAAAGTGTCGGTAACACAAATTACAGAGGGATGATTGGTTCCTCACTCTATCTCACGGCCAGTAGATCGGATATAATGTTATCTACATGTATTTGTGCTCGCTTTTAGGCCGACCCGAAAGAATCACACCTCACTGTGGTGAAACACATATTTCATTATCTTAAGGGTACACCCGATCTTGGTCTATGGTATCCAAAGGGAACCAATTTCGGTCTCACCGCTTATTAATATGCTGATTTTGCAGGTTGTAGAGTAGACAGGAAAAGCACTTCAGGCGGGATTCAGTTTTTGGGTGATAGACCGGTGAGTTAGTCTTCCAAAAAGCATAATTGTGTCTCCACATCCACAACTGAGGCTGAGTACATAGCAGCTGCAAGCTGTTTCTCTCAGGTGTTGTGGATGAGAACACGGTTATGTGATTATGGATTTTCTCTCAACAAAATCCCAATATACTGTGATTCCGTAAGTGCAATTACCATATCTTGCAATCCCGTGCAACACTAGACATCATGTATCATTTTATTAAAAATCACGTAGAAAAAGGGACAATTAAATTATATTTTCAAGGCACGGAATGTCAGCTTTCTTATATTTTTACTAAGGTTTTCGTCAAACCTCGTTTTAAGTTCCTAGTATCTCAAATTGGCATGTTGAATCCACCTTCTATTTAAAGTTCAGATATTCTCAAAATAATTCTATTTCAAACAAGAAATTGTTTGAAATTCATTTATTTAGAAAATATCTTAAATGTAAATTTAAAGGTCGTGTCACAAAATTGTGTCCAGTGTTTCTTTATCTATGTATATCTTTAACGTTCATGATCCTGATGGTTCCTATGTGAATTTTCAAAGTTGAGTGGGATGCAAAATAAATCCAGGTTTGTCTAACTTTCAGAGTGTACAAGAGTTTTAGGATTCAATCTAAAAGGTTAATTGTTTATTTGAGGGGGACTAAATCAGGATATGTGTTTTTCAGTTAATTTTGTTTTATTCAATTTTATTCTTAAGTTAATTCTAATTTTCCGTAAGTCATGTACTCTGAAAACTCAAAAAAGACTTTATTTTTTGTTACTCATATTTATTTGCCAAATATTTGGAAAATTCAAAAGATTTTTATTAAATTTCTTTGCTTAGTTTGTACTTAGTTAACTTTTACTTAGGATTTTAATAAAAAACTCAAAAAGATTTTTTTTGTTGGGCCAATATTTTTTAATTAGTTAAGGTTTAATTAGTGCAAATATCCTTGGCCTAATATTTGTTCTTGTGTGTGTCTGGCCCACCGGTTGGAAAGTAACGCGCGGGTCATGGGATCGGACCCAAACCACCTTTAAATAGGCCGGATTTTTTTGTTTCTTCTTCTTTACACAATCTTCTCACCTGTTCATCTTCTCCGACGAAAATAACGCCATTCTCACCAGTTCAAGCTCTACAAAACCCCATTTCAACTCATTTTTCTTCTGGATTCTTGTGATTTCCTTCTAATCTACTTCAAGGTAACCTTTTTCTTACTTTTCTTTTAGCTTTAGCATGCATTTAACAGGTTTTTAATTTAAAGATTGTTCGAGGGTTTTCCTCTCGACTTTTTTACCTTTTTATGTTATTAAATCAGTTTTTTATAAGTTAGTATAGTTAAGTAAAATGTTCCTTATCTTTCTTAGTATTAGGATCTGCATTTTCATGCCTTTTTATGAGTGTTGATACTGTACCCATATGCATGTGCATGAACATCATAAATGCATAATTTTTCTAAGTATAATGTTCCATGGCTGTTCCAATTTTGATTCCGTCCGAATTTCGGATGGCCCACACTTAGTTACAATTTTTTACTTTAATTTGTTCTTATTCATAGGACCCCATCCGAATTTTGGATCCATCCGAAATTCTGGTCTCTGGACATCCTTGTCTTAGAAAATATATAAAAATCATCTTCGGCCCATCCGAAATTCGGCCGGTTCCCAAAGATGACTTTTATATATTTTGTAATTCTAAGTGTATCTCATGGCTCACCCAAAACTCGTATCTAAATGAATTTTAGACCCACTCTGAATTTTGTAACTTCATTTTTAGCCTAAGTGTTTAATGTAACCATTCAAACCCCAATCTCGGATCCATCCGAAACGTGGGTCCCCATATTTTTTTTAAATACTTAGTTTTTCTTTAAGTTTTACTTTTTCATGGATCATCTCATCCGAATTTCGATCCTAAACGAAATTCGGACAAACTCATCCGAGTTTCGATCCTACCTGAAATTCGGACCCCTTCATCCGAAATTCGGTTCCTCAACCGAAATTCAACACTTAGCATTTCTTTTCTTTTCTTTTTTTTTTCCTATCTTTCATTGCATTTCTAATTAACATAAATCAAAATCAAAATAAATTTCAAAGTCCTTTGCACCATTCGTTCTAGTTCAAATAAGTGTTTGAGTGAACACGTCTATTCTAACATTGGTCTCTCAACGATCGACTTTGGATTTTATTTAGTAGAAGTTACATTCTATTGATAAAAATTCAAATGCATTAAACAGAATAGACGAGGTTCTATTTCACACTTAGTTCAGAATAAATCTCAATAAATTATTTATATACAAGTTTGCTTAACTAACTATATGTTGCATTTGTACGAGACTCATGGATTCTCCGCTTACCCTAACCATTCCTCACTCTTCCATACCTCATAACAACCGGCAGCTGCCAGAGGAAAACCTTATTCGCTCAGCTCACTTCACCGAATTGCTCCACAGAACTGGCAACTGGACCAATCCATACTCCGCTCCGAAGCCAAGGATATCACTTTTGATATCCTCAAAGGCCACCCAATATACTATTCCCTCACCACAGCCGTTTCTATACCAATCATTTACCTTCAACAATTCTGGTACCACCTAAGTTCGTCAATGAGGCAGTCCCTCATTTCACAACAAAAATCGACTCTGTCCCCATCCACCTATCTCTAGAAGCCAAACGCCACATTCTTCACCTCCCAACCGAACACTTCTCAGTCACAAAATACTCCTTTGCATCCATTCCAACCCCCGCCCAAACATATAACGAAATATAGTCCCTAGGTTGGTGCCCTATCCAAACCATCTGACTTCAAAACCAAATAGCTCCAATCATACTGGAGAGTTTTGTTTGATGCAATCAACAAATGTTTTATTGTCAAACATTCAGGCCACGACTCAGCATCAATCCATGTTCTAGTCATGTTTGCCGCTTTTTCTTTTGATAGTTGCACGGCGTACATTTTTGATGAGCTAAAGAGGGCAGTTCAAGATAGAGGAACCAAAAGAGAGTGGAAATTCATACCATTTCAAAGTGTTAGGCACAAAAAGGCCTCAGTCAAACGTGTTCTACATCTTAGGGGGAGATTGTCAATCAAACCCGTTTGATGCACTTTAAGGAATAATTTAAGGCATGTTAATGCCTTATTGAAACCTGATAAGTGATTTGCAATATTAGTCAAAACCGTTTACCCTGTTGCATTTCTTGCAACTAAGGCAGATTGCCCAAGCTGTACCTATCTGTTGAACAGGCTGGACATAAACTGTCTACGTTGCTCTATCATGCTGAGCAGCTTGGACAAATTCTAAGTAATCTGTTCTTTGTGAACAGAACCTGTTCTTTGTAAACATGCTAAACACTTTATGGAATATGTTTCCATGTCCTCATTTATTGTTTTAGACTACAAAATCAATTACAAAGTCGAAGACAAAGTGGAAAAACGGAAGCTGAAAAAGACTGCCTATGCTGTTCAGTTACATGAAGACAAAGGGATATCTAAAATGGGTGACAGACCATTTCTTATATCAAAATGGCCATAACAGAAGATGAAAGGTTAAAAGTTGACATTCTTCTTTTGGTTAAAGCCTTCTACAACAGAGACAAAAAGGAAAAGACAAAGATTCTGCAATGTAAAGACAATTTTCCTTTGTCCGAATATGCAGAAAAGTTGTTTTGTCTTTTTGGAAAGACATCCCACTATCTCCATGTCCAATGAGGAAGCTTCACTGAGATTCTCAGTGAGAGTATAAAAGGAAACTCCTAAGGAATGTGAGATAATCAAGAGTGATATTCAGATCATGCAAAGAAGTGTGTTTTCATGCATGCAAGTCTGCTTGAATAAAACAGTAACGTGTGTCCAAGCTGTTCTTATTCAAGCTGTCCATCTGTCTGTCTTCTAAACAGTGAGTTCAACTTAGTGAGTGTATTCATTGTAGCTAGTCTGAGTGTGTCTTAGAATAGTTAAACATCTGTTGTTTCTGTCATCTCAGCTTGAACAATTCCGCAGTTCAAGCTTGTTTGTAATTAGAACCTGTTGATAATATACATAAATATTTAGAAAAATGTGTTGAGTTTTAAATAGTTGTATTCACCCCCCTCTACAACTTAGAGCAACATACTAGGAAAAATTTTTGGGACCTACCACTGATATAAGAGCAGATAGAGTGTGTGTTAACTCTAGATCTCTCACTCTCCCTATTTCCCCATGGACAATAGTGCTGCCAGCTCTTCCTCTTACTATGACAATGGTTCATTGGCAAAACCCCCTTCAATCATCAGAACTTCTCTGATTGGAAGTGCAGATTGATGCTCTACTAAGAGAATATGGATGTACTACAGCCAGAGATAGTAATGGAAGGTCCCTATGTGCCAACGTTTGTTACTACTATCACTCCTGCTGCTGAAGGAGCTGTTCCTGATATCAAAACCTTTGAAAAGGCAAAAGCTCAATGGTCTGATGAAGACAAAAGGCTTGTTTCTCTTGATGCAAAGGTCTGGAACGACCTGGTTATTTCTCTTCCTGATGATGTGTTCAAATAGGTTGAGAAAATGAACACTGCAAAGGAGATGTGGGATACTTTTTGTACCGTCTATGATGGTCCCACTATCACACTAGATAACAGAATCAACAATCTTCTTAGACAATATGAACTCTTCTTTGGAAAGACAAAGGAGACTCTCACTGAAACCTATACCAAATTCACTGCTATAATCAATGATCTCAAAGTTGTTGGGATCACCAAGGACAACTTAACTCTGGTAAACAAGATTTTGGACATTCTGCCTGAAGAATGGAATTATATTTCTACTACCCTAAGAAACTCAGGCTCTATCAAATGTATGGATCTTGTAAATCTGTATGGGTCTTTACTAAATAATGAAAAATCAAGGCAACAGAAAAGAAATGCCTTGGAAATGTCCAAAAGAGTTGCTGCAGCGTGTGACAACCTACTCGTCAGGTGTGCGATGTGTTCACACAAGCTGATCAATAGGCTGATGATGAAATGGAAGAATTGTCTGAGGAAGAGGACTGTGAAGATCTTACTGAATTTGATGATGAGCAGATGATTGCCATGCTTGTCAGAAAATTCTATAAGAAGAGGTTTGGTGGAAAAATGCTGCAAAAGAAGTTAGGTGCCATAAGAAGAAAGCATTTGACAAAACTAAGGTTGAGTGCTTTAATGTGGCAAAACAGGCCATATAGCTGCTGACTGTGCGTCTAAAGCTGTTGGCTCAACATCCAAACCATACAATACAAATAAGGACGATGACTACAGGGTTAAGTACCTAATGGCCATGACTAAGCTGAGAAAGTTGGAAGACTCAGTGGCTTCCAACAAGCAAAAGGGACTCATGGCTGATGCATGTGACTGGGAGGAATCTGATTCATAATCAGATGAAGATGATAACAATTGTTTGATGGCCAACAATGATGTCCCA
Source organism: Centrapalus pauciflorus (assembly GCA_020465985.1). Classification (NCBI taxonomy): domain Eukaryota; kingdom Viridiplantae; phylum Streptophyta; class Magnoliopsida; order Asterales; family Asteraceae; genus Centrapalus; species Centrapalus pauciflorus. The sequence goes on from JAANYP010001512.1 coordinate 220,805, forward strand.
TCAACAAGAAATTTTAAACAAGACCTGGATGAAACTGAGGCTCTCAGCAGCTTGGAGAACTGGAATCCAACAATGATGTATAAGGTACAAAATTTTATGGATTATTGTTCTGATGAAAAAGTTAAAATGTTAGCATATTTGCTTGTTGATTTTAAAGCTGCTATTGAGAAGCATGATGCTTTGTTGTCTGAGATCTCCAAGCTAAAAAATGATCTTGAAATAAAAACTAGTAAACTGGACAGCTTCCATAAGTTGGAAACTGAACTTGATGAATTAAAACACATCAATTCCATTTTATTAAATGGAAAGAGAGAAACAGACACAAAGCATGCCAAGCTTCAAAAGATTGGTGACTCTTGATGCCAATTGGCTCAAAAAGTCAATCAGTGTATCAGGCAACAGATCCCTGCTCAAATCTAAGCCTATCTTGGAGGGGATCTTGATACAACAACTTCAATTGTTGAGAAAAATAATCTGGAAAAAGACTTATCCACTCTTGGTGAGCTTCCAAGTACTTTCATTCAGAGAGTATATGGAAAGCTAGTCTCAACAAATAGGTTTGTCAGACCTCAAAACACTGACAGCTTGTGTGAAAAAGTTCTGAAAACTGATGATAGAATGTGTTCTCCATCAAATCAATCTACTAAGTGCTCAGCTGGTTCACACAAGCAAAAGAAGCAAAACCAGGTACAAACTGTCGCTTTGTCAAGATCAAAATCACCAAAGATTAACTGGTTTTAATATATCAAAGTTTAAAACAATAACCTTGTTTTGAATCAAAGTCCAATTAAGAAGATTGGGGAATAACGCTTAACTGTTTTAACAAAACTTTCAGAATAATAAAGAACAAATAATAAAATAAACACAATCAATATCAAAACCTTTATATTTCCAAAATCTCTGATTACAATCACCTCTAATCTGTTTTGACTAGACGAAGAACACAGATTGTTCTTAGGTTTTACAACCTTAGAGGCTTGAGAAACTTATCAGAATGAATTTACAATAATGAAAAACTTAAGTACGACGATTACAATAGAAAGACCTAGTCTATCTATATCTATAGCCTTCTGATTTGTTTCCTTGGCGGACTCTGATTCTCTGGTAGTAGATATGCTTGGAAGATCTTCAAATCTTGAAATATATATCACTTCCTGAATTTCAACACTTATGGTTATCTATCTGTTGAGCAGCTTGAACTTTTAATCCTGGCAGCTTGAACTTTTATACTAGCATCTCGAGTTTGTTGAACTAGCAGCTCGAACTTTGTAATTACACAGAAATAGTACTCACAACTTGAGAAATCCTAACAGCTTGACATACTTAGATTATTCCCCAACATGCTTTGGACACTAAACCTGTCAACAAGATAGGTTCTGGATCTAAAGCTGATGGTAAGAAACCTGTTAACCGTTTTGATGCTAAACATTTTGAGAGAAAGTTTTCAAAAGGTAAGCAGCCTGCTTTCAACAGGGCTAAGTCTCACGTTGAAAGTAAATCTGTTGTGATTTCAAATAAAGTTTTTAAATCATAGTGGAAAACTGGTTATAAATGAAAGTAAGTATATCAAAACCAAAATCATTGATTATGTTGATAGGCAACATCCATCACATCTCAGTAAGGGCAAAGACAAAGCCATTGCTCAACCTGAGAAAGTTGGGAATAAGTTTCCCAAACCTGTGAAAGGACAAAGGGCAATCAAACTCCCTATATTTGATCTCTGCCCTCCTAAAAAGTGGAAAGAGGATACAGGTAAAGCTGTTGCTGTTGTGACTTGCACTCAAACTGTTGATTCTTCTAAAAATAGTAATAACTTTGCTAAACCTGCTGAGAAGTTCAACAAAAATGTTCCAGAATGTGTTTCTTGAAGTTCTTTTTCCAAAAAGTCTAAAAATAGAAAATGCTATAAAAGTGGGAAGAAGACACATATGGCCAAAGTCTGTCGTGAAACTGAGGACATGAGGCCTGCTGACGCTGCTAGTTCCAACATTGCAAAAACCAGCAGTGTTGGAAGTAATATGGTCAATGAGGATTGTATTTAAGCTGAACAATCCAGATAGGAAATATTAGTGTTGATCTAACTGGTCCATCAAAAAATGTTGATGAAGAAGGATAACTCATCCCTATGTTGAGTTCCCCTAAAAATAACTAATATTTTACCATCACACTTTACAGGTTAAGCAACCATCCCAGGTTTGGTACTTAGACAATGACTGCTCAAGCCACATGACAGGTTGTAAAGACTTGCTGAGTGATCTCAGGCCTGGAAAAGGGCCAAAAGTCACCATTGGCGATAATGTTCAGGGATCCACAGAGGGATATGGAACCCTTCAAACTGGTGCTGCTATATTCAAAAGAGTAGCCTATGTGTCTGGGCTAAAACACAATCTTGTAAGCATAAGTCAACAGTGTGATGCTGGCTACAAGGTTAACTTTGATGAGCACTTAGTGTACATATTGGATCCCAAAGGCAAAGTTGTGCTGTGTGCACAAAGGAAGAAAGGTGTATATGTTGTGGATATGAAATCTGCTGATCCCACAACTGAAACCTGCTTTATCTCAAGAAGCATTGCAGACCTGAACTAGTTATGGCACAAAAGGCTATCACACCTGAACTTCAAGAATATCAACAAAGTTTGTAAGAAAGAGTTGGTAACAGATTTGCCTTCTAGAACCTTTGTTAAGGATACACTCTGCACAACTTGTGAGAAAGCCAAGCAGAGAAAAACATCTTTTATATCCAAGCATGATTTTTCTATTGATACTTCTCTCTTCTTAATCCACATGGACTTGTTTGGACTTGTCAGTGTCCCAAGTCTAGGGGGTAGAAGATACACTCTAGTATGGTTGATGAGTTCTCCAGGTTTATATGGGTGATCTTTCTGATGACCAAAGGAGAGGCTGCTTGAGAAATCATTTGATTTATCAAAAAGATGGAGGTACTGAACTCTGCTCAAGTTAAGCAGATTAGAAGTGATCATGGTACTGAGTTCAGAAACAGTACTCTTGAGGACTTCTGTGAATAAAAAGGGATCTCACAAAACTCATCTGATGTAAGAACTCCACAACAAAATGGAGTTGCTGAAAGGAGAAACAGAACCCTCATTGAAGCTGCTAGAACCATGTTGTGTGCATCTAGTTTACCTTCATCATTTTGGGCTGAAGCTGTTAATACTGCATGTTTCACTCAAACAGATCCTTAGTGGTGAAAAGGTTCAACAAGACTCCCTATGAGTTAACCAAAGGGAGGAGGCCAAACATTAGTTACTTCCATGTGTTTGGATGCCCCTGCTTCATTCTGAATCAGAGGGACCATCTGGCAAAATTTGAACCCAAAGCTGATGAAGGTGTGTTTGTTGGATATTCTGCCATATCTAAAGCCTACATAGTATACAACTACAAAATAAAGGTGATAGATGAATCTATCAACGTCACCTTTAAGGAGTCTAGGAGTTCCCCCACTAAAGTTGTTCCTGATTCAGTTTCAGGAGAATTCAGCTTTGATGATATCATGCATTCCATCAATGAAGAGAAGGACTCAAAAGCTTCCACTTCACCTAGAGTGGAACCTGTTAACCACAATGGATATGATGATGACTATGTTGATACACTCTGTGTGAATAAGTGTACTGACATAATTAAAACACCATGTCCTGAACCAATCATTGTTGATTTCCCTTGATCCTCTGTTGATATGTTCCACAATAAAGATTCATGTTCAACGGGTGAACAGACTCAAGATAACAGTGTGTCTGAAAATCTTGAAATCTGTTCTATAGGACCTGTTGGAGATGAAATTGATTCAGAAGAATATTCATTGAAACATGATCCTAAGTGGATCAGATGTCACCACAATGATCTAATAATTGGTGACATCAACAAATGGGTAAAAACAAGATGGGACAGCTTAGGAAACTTCTGTATATCTTCTAACTTTGTGTCTCTGATAGAGCCAAAGAAAGTGGATTATGCTTTAAAAGATGCCAATTTGATCACTGCCATGCAAAAAGAGCTCAAATAGTTTGAGAGATATAATGTATGAAAGTTTGTCCCTGTTCCTAAAGGTAAAACCATAATTTGCACCAAATGGGTTTTCAGAAATAAGATGGATGAGCAAGGTCATGTCATTAGAAATAAGGCAAGACTGGTTGCTCCGGGCTACAAACAAGAAGAAGGAATAGACTATGATGAAACATTTGCTCCAGTGGCAAGGTTAGAAGCAATTCATTTGTTTCTAGCCTATGCTGCCCACAAGAGCATAAAGGTATTTCAAATGGATGTGAAGAGTGCATTTTTGAATGGCAAGCTGCAGGAAGAAGTATATGTAAAGCAGCCTCCAGGTTTTGAAAGTGAACAACATCCAGGTATGACACTCTCATTGATTTTAAAACAAGCCCTTAGAGCCTGGTATGACACTCTCACTGATTTTATTATGAGCAATGGCTATTCCAATGGTAAAGTGGATACTACATTGTTCATAAAGAAGGTGAAATCTGATTTTATGCTTGTTCAAATTTATTTGGATGACATAATATTTTGATCTACAAATGAGCAGTTATGCAAGAATTTTTCACTACTCATGAAATCAAAGTATGAAATGAGTATGATGGGTGAACTTACTTTCTTCTAGGATTACAGGTTAAACAAACCTCAAATGGAATTTTTATAAATCAAAGAAAGTACACTTTATATCTTTTGAAAAAGTTAAATTTGATCAAAGTTCTCCAATCAAAATCCCAATGGCAACCAATGTAAAATTGGATACTGATGCCAGTGGCAAAGCTGTTTCAGTAACAGCTTACAGAGGCATGATTGGGAGCTTGCTTTATTTAACTGCTAGTAGACTAGATATTATGTTTGCCACTTGTTTGTGTGCTAAGTTTCAAGATGATCCTAAGGAATCACATCTAGCTGCAGTAAAAAGAATCTTCAGATTCCTAAACGGTACACCAGGTTTGGGTCTTTGGTATCCCAAAGACTTCAGCCTTGAACTAATTGGATATACAGATTCTAATTTTGCAGGATGCAGGCTAGAGAGAAAAAGCACAACAGGTGGATATCAACTCCTTGGTGGAAATTTGATTAGTTGGTGTAGCAAGAAGCAGAACTCAGTGTCTACTTCCACTGCTGAAGGTGAGTACATTGCTACTGGAAGCTGCTGTGGGCAGATAATATGGATGCATCATCAGCTTGAGGATTATGGACTTGTATATAGGAAAACTCCTATTTCGTTTATAATACAAGTGCCATAGCTATCTTTAGCAATCCAGTGTTTCATTCCAGAACAAAACATATATAAGTCAGACATCATTTCATCAGAGATCACATCCAGAAAGGTAATGTGGAGGTAAGTTTTATTTCCACAGATGAACATCTTGCAAACATTTCACCAAACCTCTTGATGAAAACAGGTTTAATTACCTTGTAAGCAAGCTGGGCATGTTAAATAGAAGTGACTAAGTGTCATTGATGCTTTAAGAGATCGCATGTTTCAAACTGTTCAAATATCTCAGAACAGCTTAGACAGAACAGGCTTTGCGTGTTCTATACTTAGCCAATTTCTGAAAACTTGGACAGCTTGGACATATAACAGGCTTGACAAAATATGTTTTAACTTCAAACCTTTTTTATTGTAGAAACCTCCAACCTGCTCCCTCTCTCAATCCGTCATACAAGACATTGTCTTGTAACCTGATCAGCTATTGAACAGAAACCTGTTCTCATCTTGCTGCACAGGATGAATGAACAGCTTGGGGATGATCAGTTTATGATGAAGCTTGCTCATCACAGGTTTGAACAACAACTTGGAGCATCGGTTTTAACTACCTTTCTTCATAATTTAGTTACTTAATTTCTGTATTTGTTTAACTTAATTACTTGCGGATAATGTTTGTTAACGTGTGTTAGTAGTTACAAAGGTTCAAGTGGTCTGACAACCGTTCTGACATGGCAAACCGTTCCGTTTTCCGTTAAAGAACATTTCAAATCAACCGCCTAAACCTTTCTCTATCTTACTCACTCACATTCAAATCCTATAAATACCTCTTTCACTGTTTCATCTCTTCTTCTCTACTGCTTCCATAACTACCTGAAAAACCCTAAATTGACTAAGTGTCCAGCATCCTTGCTTCCAGTTTTCGTTGGTGATGATGTTGAAAAACATCCCTTAGTCACCACGATGCTCACTCAAAAACCCACCAACTACATAGCCAGCTTAAACATTCCCAAAAACTATGTGGGAAAGGGATATGAAAGTATGGTGGAGTTTCTGCAAGTTCACCCCTTGCATTATGCTATGGCTGCCTCTCTTGGTGTCCTGTACCAGGAGATAGTGTATGAGTTCTGGTACACCTGTGCTTATGATCCATCAACCAAAACGATCAGGGGAACCATCCTCAATGGGACTCAGACCATTGAGATAACCACTACTATTCTCAGGGAAGTCCTTCATCTTCCTGTTTCTTAAATATACAACAAACCACAGCCTGAGAATGGTGACATGGGCAATCTGCTACGCTTCTGTGGTGTAGCAGAACCCAAAATTAGAGCCACTCTGTTCAGAAGGGATTTATCACCCACTTACAGTTTCCTATATGCCTCAGTGGTGATGTCTTTTGGCTGCAAAGTTGGTTCTTTTGACCAGCTTAGCAGGGATGAAATTCCCTGTTGGTACACCCTGTGTGACGACAGCAGTCTAATCGATCTGCGTTATGATTTAAGTAATATTCTGAATATTAACAAGTGTTTTGATATATATGTTTAATATGTGTTTGTCTGTTATTGATTGTGTGTTTGAACTTGATGTAACATATTACAAGAAGTTCAAGCATAAAAGTCAAAGAGTATGTCAAGCATAAGTTAATACATAAGTTTCATCACGTAAGTGTTTAAGTGTATTGGTTAGATTCGAATATGTAAAGGAAGACATTCGAATCTGTGATAGATTCGAATGTATCCTTAGATTCGAATAGGTTAGATTCGAATCTGTCAGATGGACAGATTCGAATGAGGCCTTAGGCCAGATTCGAGGTTGGCCCACAACAGACTCGAATCAGGGTCTATAATTAGGGATAGACTCGAATGATTAGCAGACCTTTGGCAGAATTCGTGAGGAATTAAGCAATAGGCGATCTCGAGTTTATCAGCTAGGTGAGTCCCGTTTCGGAGAGAATTAGTACGTAGGATCGTTCGTGTGTCGTTCGTTCAGCTAGGTGAGTCCCGTTTCGGAGAGAATTAGTACGTAGGATTGTTTTTCATTTGAAAATTAGTGATTTAATCCATAAAACGTCAAAAAATCAAAGTGTTAGCCGTTTTTCGAGTTTGCGGCGCTCGAATCTATAGGGGTAATTAGGGTTTTACTTTATTTTCGAGTCTAACCAAAATACGCTCCTTTCGAGTCAATTTCAGTCAGTTTCGAGTCTGTGGTGTTTCGAATCTGTTATTACATTCGAATTGGATCTCGAGTCTATACTGTTTCGAGTTTGTTTCGAGTCTATACTGTTTCGATTCTGTGCTTCGATTCTGCTGAATTTCGATTCTATTGTGCCTTCGATTCTAAGGGTGTTCGAATCTATAGAGTCCTTCGAATCTGTGATATCTTCGAATCTAGGGAGTTCCTCGAATCTGACATTATTTCGAATCTACTTGACTTTTAAGGCTTAATCGAATTTAATTTCAAAAGATTAAATATTAATTAGATTCGAATCTATCTAGACTCGAATAAGTTAATTTAAATCAGTTTCTAATTAAATTAATTAAGTTCAAATTCAAATTCTTTCAGAAAAGATGTCCAACCTTCAGAAATTCCTTGAGATGGATCACGAAGTTGGGAAGGCCAATGCACCACCTAAGCTGATGAAAGTTGAGGATTACTACTGGTGGAAGGATAGATTTACGGATTTTGTACGATTCAACGATATGCGCATGTGGGTGTGCATTGATGAAGGGTACATTCCACCAGTTTCTGAGGTTGAAGGCCGTCAAAAGGTCTTGTCATATCAAATGATGAAAGAAGATGACAAGAAATTATTTGAAGCTGAAAACAAAGCTTTCTCCATTATCCGAATGGCGTTACCTCAAGATATCTTGCACACATTTCGGACTCTGAGGACGTCGAAAGAACTTTGGGAATCTCTCCAGAAAAGGTGTGAGGGTAATCCACGGGTGCGAAGAAAGCGTACAGAGCTGTTGACCCAACAGTTTGCAATTTTCAAGGCTCTTAAGGATGAACAGTTGGATGATATTATCACACGATTTTATCATCTGATAACAGAGCTTGAAAGTCATGGTATTGAGTATTCTGACACAGACAAGAACAACAAGCTTCTTGATGCCCTACCAGCCAAATGGGCTATGTATGTGGCTATGATTAAGCTGAATGAAGATAAATACTATGCTCAATCACTGGATGACATCGTGGGAACGTTGAGGGCATATCACTTCGAAATGATAAAGGCTGAGACTGATTACGAGCAAGTCCAAAATCCGGCTATGTATTTTGGAAAGACATCAAAATCATCAGTGACAGCTGATCAGAAGAGTGCTACAGCGTTTTTCACCGGAGAAACGTCATCGCCACCAGAGTCCGAAGACTCACTGAATCGCGCGTTCTTAGGGTTAGGAAGATCGGAAGAACCGCAACCTCAAGTCCAACAGGCATCGACCAGTCAGAGCTATTCTAAGATGCCAATGAGCGCAAAGTCGGCGGAAGAACATCTGAATCTGCTTGCTTCGTTTGTGGCCGCATACGGAAATTGCGTTCAAGGGAAGATTAATGATCCGGCTCTTTGGGATGAAGACTACGATCAGGTCGACCCTGATGATCTTGAGGAGATGGATCTTAAATGGCAACTGGCCATGGTAACCCAGAGGGTTAAGAGATTCATAAAGAGAACTGGAAGAAATCTACAGATGAATAACAAGGGGATAGGATTTGATAAGTCCAAGGTCAAATGCTACAACTGTCACGGATTGGGACATTTCACGAGGGAGTGTCAAAGACCGAAGGTAGAATCATACCAAGGACAGTACCAAAGTCAGTCCCAACAGAGATACCTTTCGAGTTCCTCATCTGGTCAGGCCAATCTAGCGGGTCTGATATCTAATGTCACTTCTGACAGACAGCTAGATGGTTCCTATGACTGGAGTTCACATCCGGAGTCCAACGCTAGAGCTTTCATGGCTGAAGTTACGGAGAATGGTTGTGATGAAGATGAGCAGACCACAAGGGAAAACAGTCCGATGTGGGTAGAGAAAGCGAATGATCAGACCGTGCTGGAGTTTGCTGCTCAGATGGCCAACGTGGAATCTGATAACTCTAAGGTTAGTCTTTCTATTTCTCTATTTCGTGATTTATGTGCTTTATGTGTTACTTCTAACGATAAGTTAAATCTAGTCTTAGACTCACATAAGACCATAGCTGCTCAAAATGAAAACTTAAAAATAGAAAATGCTAGCCTAAATGATATAAAACAAGATTTAAAAGAAAAACTTAAGGCTGATGCTCAAGACGTAATCGTTCTAAAAGACAAACTGAGTGAGCAGTGTGTTAGGATAGAACTTATGTATGAGCACGTAGAAGCCTTGACCAAAAGTCTGAAAGACAAGGACATAGAGCTAGCTGAGACCAAGGTTAAGGTAGCAGAGGCAAATAGCAAGCTGGAAAAGTTTAGGAATTCGAGCCTAAACCTAGGGAAAGTCTTAGATGCCCAAAGACAGTCTAAGAAGCCTGTAGGTCTAGGTTTTCATGAAATTCCTCCACCGTTCAATGCAAACTATGTGCCTCAGCCTCAGGATAAAACTGACAACTCAGTAGACTTAGAGGACCTACCTGAACCGACACCTGAACCTAAAGTTGATAATACACCTAAGGTGACTGACTCATCTGTCAAGGTCAAGAAAGTGAAATTTGTGTCTTCCTCCAGTGAAACACCTGCAGGAAAACAGAAAATTTCATGGGCTGACCAGGTCGAAGAGTCAGACACAATAGATCTACCAAAGGAAGTAGACACCAGTGAGACACCTAGATCTAAGGGACCAACCAAAAAGTCCATGGATAAGATGTCTTGCTTTAGATGTCACGAGAAAGGGCATGTTGCTTCTCACTGTCCAAATAGGAAAGCTGATGTTACACCTAAGACAGTGAATCCAACACCTGTTAAGCCCTCACCAACTGTGGCGAGCACGAGTAGTTCTCAGAGTACCGAGAAAACTGTGCAGGCCGCACCAAAACCTGTTGTGAAACAACCACCGGTTAAGTTTGGACCAAAAGAAGTGGTTAGGACAAATTCACCGAATCGTGTCTTTAATCAATCTAGGTCAGCACCTCAACAAGTCAATAGGAGCACCACACCTAGCAGGTCACATACTCCAGTTAGGTCACATACTCCTGTTAGACAATATGTTCCGGTAAAAGCTCAGGGATCACAGTCTGAAATGCATTATAATAAGACTTATTCTAGAGCACCACAACAAATGCCTACTCAAAGGCAAAGAGTGAATCTAAATCACTCGGCACCACAAAAGAATTCAGTTCAAAGGCCCAAGTCACCTGAAAGGCGAGATGGGTACTTGAAAGAGTTCAAGTATGTGGACGAGAATGGTATTACCAAGTCAGTCATGGCTTGGGTTCCCCGTGATAACTAACCTATTTTTCTTTCATGTGCAGGAGATAACTACCGGTCCAAACAACAAGTGGTTCGTCGACAGTGGTTGCTCCAGGCATATGACGGGGGAAAGAAGTCTTCTCACAGACTTCAAGGGGGGTAATAGGGGATTTGTATCATTCGCGGGCAACAAAGGAGGAAATATCACTGGAACTGGAGAAGTCACTAATGGGACGATTACCTTGGATCAAGTTTATCACGTTGATAAACTGGTTCATAATCTCATTAGTGTATCTCAAATCTGTGATAAGAAGAACTCGGTGTTATTTACTGACACTGAGGCGTTAGTGCTCAAGCCGGGATTCAAGATACCTGAGGATTGGATATTGATGCGGGCTCCAAGGAAGAATGACTTGTACATGCTCGACATGAACAAGCCAGATAATTCGATGGGTCCGATCTGCTTACTATCAAAAGCTTCGGAGACGGAATCGGTTTTGTGGCACAGACGCATGGCTCACTTGCACCTAAGGAAAATGAACTACATAACAAAGAATGGTTTGGTGCAAGGTGTGCCTCTGAAGAGCTTTCAATTTGAAGACAAGTGTCTACCATGCATGAAGGGCAAGCAACATAAAAAGACACACAAGTCCAAGAAGCTGAATTCCATAACCTCGACATTCGATTTGTTGCATATGGACCTTTTCGGCCCTATCAACAAAAGGAGTATAGGAGGTAGTTGGTTTTGCTTAGTTATCACTGAAGATTACTCACGGTTTTCATGGGTTTTCTTTATAGGTACGAAGGACGAGACGGCTACAAAGCTCATCGGGTT